>LDMZ01062257.1:0-13615 GCA_001455285.1 Sphaeromyxa zaharoni
AAAACAATGAGTTACATTAAAAATTATATACTCTATTCCCTTGGATATTAATTATACATTGTCATGTTAATAAATAAAAAGACATGAGAATAGCACTCCTATATAAATTTAAGATTTCAAGTTATTAAATTATTTAAATATTCCAGTTCAAAATTTATTAAATAAATCAACCATTTAAAAGTATTTTTTGTTTGATATATTTTTTTAGAAAGGTAAACACAGAAGTATTTTTATATATTTTCTAAGCTTTAGTTTCTTGATTTTTTAAAAATTACGTATAAAAAAATAATAATGTTAGACGCGATTTATATTATTTGTATACGAATCATAATACACAAGGGTAATGTTTTAATATGAAACGGAGTTGAAGAATACCTTATTGTGGCCTGTTGCAGTACTACAACAAAGATCGTCGAATAGCTTTTATTCTAACGTCGCTTAGATTGGGTGAAGTAAGGAATTAGTCATCAAATCAAAGATGGGATTTTTCTTTATAAAAAGAGATTACTGTATTAGAGGAATCGTTTTTGGTCTTTTTGCTCTTCTCCTCGAAGTTGTTTTCTTTATTTTGTATTGTGTTCTTGTTGATTACGGAAGTTATTATATCCCTCCATGGAAATTTCCTTATATAAATTACTCTAACTTTACAAACATCACATGCTGTGAACCACTGGGAAGTAAAATTTTGTACAAGTAAAATAAATCTTTAAAATAGATTATGAAGCTGCCACTATCATGGTATTGGTCGGCCTTGGACTTCTTTTTTCCATATTACGTTGTACAAGTTTCTCAGCTATTGGCTTCATCCTGTTCATTTTGGCAGTCACAGTTCAATGGGCAGCTTTAGTTATCCCGTGGTTATTCCAAGCTGCTCTTGACATTGATAACCCCGAGTATATATACATAAACGTTCCAATGTAATCAATCTCCTTTAAAACTAAAAATCATAGAATTGCAGATGTTATCTACTGTAGCTTTGCTATGGTTGTTGCATACGGAGCTTGGGTCGGTCGTATGAGCAGAATACAAACCACAATTCTTATTGTGTTCGGAGTTGTCCTGTATGCTGTTAACCGTATGGTCGTATGTTACTACCTAATGGCTAGTGACATTGGGGGATCATTTACAGTATACATGTTTGGTGCATTCTACGGTTTGGCCGCTTTGTTTGCAATATTATATTGCGAGAAAAACTGGTACTGCAGGTTTAGATGTGATCTAGATCCGGGATATTGTATCAACGTTCTTGGGTTCCTTGGTCTACCACTATAATTTTCGGTTTTAGTATACTATTTTAGGTGCTGTATTTCTCTTTGTGTTTTGGCCCCGTTTCAACGCATACCTTCTACCTAGTGGCACAGACTTACAACAGAGAGCAGTTGTTAACACCTATTTTTCATTAGCAGCTGCTGTTGTTGTTGCATATGCTACTTCTTCACTTATAACCTGCAAAAAAATATTGAACATTGTATACTCATTAATGATAAATAACATGATTCCTAGTTCTACGTTGAGATGGCAAGTATTGCGGGAGGAGTGATTGCAGGTGCAGTTGCACCACTTATTACTCAAGTTTGGGGAGCGATTCTCTATGGAGCTTTTGCTGGTTTTTCAGTTGTGATTCTTTTGCGATGGCTTTCAGTAAAAATTTTTATAAAAACGAATATTGTTTTAGTGTCGCAGATATTTGAGGCCAGATGTTTTGGGGGTTCTATACACGTTTGGATTTGCTGGGTTTGTAGGTGGAATAGCAAGTGCTATTATGGCGGCAATAGTATTTGACACAGCCCAACCTTTAACATATGCTGAGTTTTCTTTTACTTTTCATTAGACATATCTAGACTTGTACTACTCTATCCAGCCATAATATTCCCAGATGCAGCCGTTGATGCCCCTAGATCAGCAGCTGTTCAAGGCGGATACCAGATGGCTGGAGTGGTTGTTTCATGGGGAATTGCTGTTGCTGGTGGTCTGCTTGTTGGACTTCTTGTTAGATGGATCGGACCTCTTGAAAATGAAGAATACTTTGATGATTCAGTAATGTGGAACGTAAGCCTTTCCCAATTACCAGAATCTCATCTACGTAAAGGTTTGCTGCTGCCCTCCAGAATGCTGCAGAGACGATGTATGCGGCGAAAATCCCTGCAAACGTAAAGGATGTGATGTAACCACTCTGCCAAAAGTGTGACTGGAACATTTTATTAAACAGTGTTGATCCAGATTCATTAATAAATGATTTTATGAATATAATATATTATAATATATTTTTCTCATCAATATTAATATAAGAACAATAATTATATTCTGTCTGTATTCCTCTAAAATATTTTATTGTATATCAAAATTAAAAACCTATCAGGATAGTAAAATTTTCAGTATTAGTCTTTTTTCTTTTATCTGACACACATCGATTTGATTATTATATGTTTTCATAAAAATACAAAAAAATAATATTCCATTTGTTGAAGATTTGGATATATCAATAATACGAAAATTCATGTGTACATCTTTAGGGATTGAAAGAAATTCCTAAAATAAGAATATGGCTCATAAAAAAAATTTTAAGCGACCCTTAATTACTATGAAATTGGAAAAAAATAAATTACTACTTAAAGACAGAGAACATTAACGCATTTATAATTTATTGTCAAAAAGATAGTAAATAGGCTATTATTCTGCCAAAATGACTTTTGAATGTTTGTTATCTTATGAAAAAATTGATAATAACAAATACTATGCCATTGTTGTGTTAAAAAATAAATAAAATGGTAAAGATTTATATAAGAGTATACATTAGATTTCACATGAAATGTCTAAACACATCCAATTCGAAAACTTTATTTTACCATTTTTGGATCTGGTATATTTTATGTTGAGCTCTCATGCTTTCTATTAGAATTCGAGAGTATTTTCAGGAATGTGTTATGTATAGTTTTATATCATAATTATTTTTTTTATTAAATCAAATCAGAATTTTCAGATTTTTTAAATGAATCAAAAGATATTAAATTTACATTCTCAATAGATTACACACTTAAAATTTGAAATCATAGTATTTTTATAATGAAATTTCCTAACTTCATTTTTTATCATATTAAAATATTTCATTGAGGAAAATATTCATTTCTCACTTAAATCAAAAATATAAATTTTTTGTATCAACGAACATTAGGTAAATAATTAATTAGTTTTTCTAACCTTTGTATTACAAAATTAATGTGCTAACATTTAAGGACAGTTTATATATGGATTTTGTCAGAGGATTTTATTAATAAAAACCGACTACCAAAATTTTAAATTATTTCAATGTAACGACTTTATCAATTTTTCTAAATTTGTACATTTTTCAGAAGTATATCACAAGCCCTACCAGCAGCAAATATTTTAATTAAAATAAATTAGCATAAAACATGATATTATTCAAAGATTTTCAATGATAATCAATTTTATGTTTTAAAAACTAGTGCTACATAACGTAAACTACAAATCTTTAAAAATAAAAATATCTAATTCATTAAATTTTATTTGTTATATAACTCATCACTCATAAGTTACTATACTATGAAAAATGATATCGTAAAAATAATATTTTTTTCTTTTGTGCGTAGGTTTATCTAAATATATCACCCAACTGCATTTCAATTTAGGTTAATAAGAAAAAAATCAAAATAGATTCGTTTTTTTAATTAATATATATTTAGAAATGATATAAGTATCAAAAAATATTCCAAAAAATATATATATATACAATAATCAGTTCATTCTTATTCTTTTAGGCTCCGGGCCGGAATCATGATCTGTATCATCCCTAGCATCGTCATCATCTGAAGATCCTTCCTCCTCTTCTATTAGCTCCTCATCATTTTGTGGTTGATCCTCCTCTAGTGATTGCTCGTCTTCCGGTGCAGATTCATCTTCCATGTCTGAGCCTCCGTTGACTGTAAAAATAGAAAATTAAATACAATTTCATAATACCCTGATCATCGTCCACCACTTGATCAAATGAACGCCTTCTTAAAATATTACAAAACTATTTAAATGTTCAACTGCATTCTTGCACGCCGTTCAATAGAATAGCTTTCATATCCTTCAGACTTTTTCCATAAATAATAAAAGTAGTTTATATCTTCAGGTTTCCTTGATGGATAATAAATTTGCTGAAGTAATCTAAAATTTTTTCCAACTGATAACAGTGCTAGTAAGAGTTAAATATTAAATAGCTTTGTCGAAACCATCTTTAAAAGAAAGTATTTCACTTTCAGTGAAATCTACCAGAGGCTCAGTATACTTTTTGGCTATTTCATCTAGCGCTTCCTTGTCATTAACGATGTCTTCGTATGCTCCATTATGCCTCATAATTAAATTGTAGATCTTAAAAATTTCAAACATTCATAATAATACACCTCAAAGTTATCAAATGGTACATGAGAATAGTTCTGCTTAAAAAATTTCTGGAGTTTTTCCACTTAACAGCTATAGTAAAAGCGAAAACAACATACAGTCCTCACTGGAACAAATATTGCAATCCCATATTATTTCTTCTACATCGATTCAATAATTACAAAATATATTTTAATAGAAATTTAATAGTATTAGTATTATTCTATCGATTATCAAATAAACAAATATCAGCTCAATGAGCTAAAATTTTCATAATATATATTATCCTTTAAATTTTAGCTTAAATAAATTTAGGTAGTTTATAAAAACAATTCTTTATTATCAGAAGCGTCCTGTATGATTAAATTATTAAAAGATTGGGATCTAAAACAAACTATAAGTAATTTTAAAAATATCAAGCAATGTACCTTTGTACTACAACCTGTTATTATTAAAATTATAGAAAAAAACAAAAATTTGTCCTGATTTAAAAATATGAACCCATCTCGGATTTAAGAGTTTCTAAAAATAGAAAATATTATATTTAGGGATCGTGGACAATTGTTAATCGTTAACTAATTAAAATTCCTAAAAATCCCGCCTGAAGATACTGAAAACAATTTATGCTAAAAATATTTTGATCAAACATAATGAAAGACTTTCATTCGATGGCATGAATTAAACTTGATAGACATAAAATAACTAACAAAAAATCAAAACATCCAATACATTACTAAAAGCTAGTAAAACTAAACTTTTTATATTATTTAAAAGAAAAAAATTCAAATTCAAACAAACATCTAATTAATACATGGAAATATAATTTCATAATAGCAAACCAAACACAAAACTAAGGCAAAGTATCTTTTCCAGTTAAATAAATCTCAACCAACATTACTTTTAACGTAAATTGGTTTCATATAGAGTAAAAAAATAATTTTACCGTAATTTTGACCTTTAATTGAATTTTCCACCATTGGTTCACTTGGAATATCAATTTGAAATTGTGGGCCAATAGAAACGTCCTATAATGTAATGATCTTTCGGAAAAAACAAACCTTTTTCTTTGAGAAATTTGTGTCATCACCGCTTGATCCTTCTTTATAGTTTTTTTTGGAGTCTTAATAATTAAAAATTTAGAAGACTTATAAAAGAAATATTACACCGCAGATATTGTATGGGCTGATGTTCGTCCTAAAATATAATTAGAAAATTAAGTGTAAAATATATATAGCAACCATCATAAATGATCAATTACATTAAGAGACCTTATGAACTAATAAAAACAAGAAATGAACATGACGTTGACCCATTAAAAGGGCTTAAATAAAGTACATCCATACAAATAAACATTTATAGACTCTGAGTATACTACATAATTAAATGTACTTTATTATAGCGTTTTGAACAATTCAATATTTCGGAAAAAAACTAGTATTTTGGGTGAGAACAAACATATATAATGTTTAAAGAAAAAATAAGGCTAGCATATTTTCTCCAGTAGTGCTAACCGTTAAAAATTTTCAAAGAAAATAGAGAAATATGAAAGATTACATCGAATACAAAAATATATAATAATAATTATTCGTAATAAATAATGAACAAATCGTTTAACAAACGATATAAATTCATTCGTTACGAACATTTAAAAAAAGATAGTTTGTCCTATAGTGATACACATATTATGAGTAAAAAATATTAATTGAAAAGAAAAAAAAATACATAAATAAAATTAGAAAATTATACCGGAAATTTTTTTAAATTAAGCTCTTTCCTATCTCTTAACTGCATTGGAGACATAATCATAAAACAACCACAATATGTGGATTATATAGTCCCTGATTCCAGAAGAAAAACATATTTAATCCGTTAGATTACTTAATTTATGGATGGCGTAATTTTAAACATAAAATTTCACAAATGTACATAATCTATTTATATCAAAATAAGGTTTAATTTTTTAAGAAAAAAATAATAAACAAAAAATCTATACATTATACCAGATTATACTCATCGAACCACCATGAAATTATTGGCAAAAACTTGTGATCATTTGACAATACCTCATTTCTTACTGAAACATATAATTAAATTTACATTCTTTAATGCATAACTAGAAGAAAAAACAAAATAATTAGAACGAAAGTCGAAATCTGGTGCTCTAATAGTATTTTTCAAAGGTTTGTATCAAGAATTAAGTGAATATAGTCTATATTGTGCAAAAAAGAAGTATAGTTTCCATTAATTGAGATAATCCTTTAGCAAGATAGCACATGGGCAATTTATATATCTATATGAAATTTTTACTTTTATTAAAATTTATTAGGAACTTTCAACGTCAACAAATAATAGAATTAAATATATGATGAAAAGGTATTATTTAAATTGTTAAAAAAACTGATAAAAAGAATTACAACCTTAAATCTGCAGTCAAAAATTAAAATATATTAATAAGATCAGAGATTAAAGATACACACGTTACAAAGGACTTCATGATTATGACACATGGAAATATTTAATATTTATCTATGCATATAATAAAATAGTCTTACCTTCATAACAATATAAAGTTAATTGTATGATAACAATTAGCAACTTTCTTCATTTAATTTTATTTACTTGCATCGATTGACGTAAGCAATAATAATCAATTGATATAAACATTTGGACTATTCTTAAATAAATACAAATGCAAAATAGTTTATACGTAAATTAATTTCAATTAAAATAACCATTTTTACAATTATTTTTCCAAAATTTAAAAAATCCACAAGGTTCAACCGACCAAATCACAGCAAAAATGGGTTACAACATATGTATACAAATAAAATAACCAAAAAATATTATATAAAACAATTTTTTATGTGAACAGCTTAGCATAAATCTATCAATAATATGATTTTGATAAAGTTAATTAAACCTTGATCCGTAATTGTATAGAGTAAGATCACTTGACATACGACATATCAAAATATACAATAATAATTTTCTCGTTTAATCAAGTTAACATATACCGTTACCATATCAAATAATTCACTTCAGCCTATCGTTAAAACGGTGTACCAGAATTTAATTTTTAAAAAAATTTAAGCAAAATGTGAAGGTTATTATACTTTTCAAATAGGTTTTAATTATTAAATAAAGACTTTAAGAGAGAAATACATATGGTACTGATTATGTCATTTTAATATACTTGAATTTAAAGGAACTGATTATGTAAATAAATATTAATAAGAGCAACATGTAAAAAATCAAATTTATATACTATAATTATTTGATTTCAAGTAATCCAGGCTTTTATTATATATGACTAATATATATTTTTTATCATAAATGCATAATTTGCCATTTGTGAATTGCCGGTTTCCAGACGCACATTTTAACAAACCCCAATAAAGCGATTTATGGAAGTTAGACACTGAATATTATATATGGATAATATTTAAGCATTAAGAACCTTCAATTATATTATATTAAATCATATAAACACTTTTTGAAATGTGACAAAAATTAAAATTTTCGACTTATTCAATTATAAAGGTGTATTAGGATTTTATTTCAGAATCTTTCATAATTATATTCCAGTAGGCAAACTTATTTTTACATTTACGTTAAAAACGAACGCATATATACTATCATAACTGTTTGAACTTCATTTTGCGAATCGGTGTTATATTTATACAAGTATATTACTATTAATTGAAGGGAATCCAATCTCAGATACTTGTAAAAAAATCATAAAGGGTCGGTTTTGTTAATATTTGTCAACACAATAATTATGTCATCTATATTCCCCATCGTCTTCCCGCGTTATTAGGATTAATACAGACGACACAGCGCGGTTTATATCATTGCTCATTATGATCAGGTGAGTTCTAATAACTACATCGAATCATGTTTAAATGTTTAATTAATCCAATATCCTTAGCTAATGTTTAATAAAAATTCTTACTACTACTGTTACACAAGCAAAATTATCAAGTTTTGCATGCTTGTGAATAACGTTTAAAAATAAATTCTAAGATATAAACTGTTTGTTAAATATTTTACTTACATAATAATTTTTTCAACCAATAGTTAATAGTTAATAATGATTATTCAGATATGATTAACTATAACGCAAAACTCCGTTACGTCCTAAAAAAACTAACAACTAATTAACAGCTTTTAAGAATTTGAATGTAAATCATCGGTGCTGTTTAACGAAAAACTGAAGCTCATGGATAGAAAATAAAATTTACAAAAAATATTTTACTTATATTTGAGCATTACAGATACTATTAATTACAAATAATATCTAAATAATTTGACATCGATGCTGTAATCATTCATATCTAAGAAAATAACAGAATAAATGAATAGTGAAAAGAAAATAAATTGAAATACCTCTGGTAATACTAAACCATACAATTTATTAAAATAATATTTTTTTAAGCTTGACATTTAAATATAATTTTACAAAAATTATCAAATCCGTCAAATCAATCACAAAAGCTTATGTGAATATGTGATATTAATCGAGTAAATGTGTAGTAATTAACAATCAAACAGAATATTTAGAGTACAAAAGAGTAGGGAAGTTTTCTTATTTATAAAGTGAGAAAATGTCTGATCCTAATTGCTCGTATACCAATAGTCTTTAGTATTAAGGTATCGTAGGTACTTAGTATAAATTAGAGTTATTTAAGAATACGATTGGTGTAAGAGCAAATTTCAGAAATATAAAAAGTAATAACATAAATGAAAGTGAATCTTCAAAAGTAAAACTTGAACGAGACGGTATGATCAATGGTATCGTTATACATAACTTCAACGTAACATTTAAGCGAATAACAGATTAACTTGATAAATCGAAAATTTATATCTTCCTATCATGTTCAATAACTTCCTGAATCCTATTGCTTTAACACTGAAAATGCCACCCAATGAATGGGCGGAAATTGTAGCATACCAGTATTCAAAAACGACAGGATCGTGCTTTTTGTTACAATGACGGTTCCATCGATAAATCTTCAAATACGAATTATTAAGTATAATACCCAAAGCTTCTATTTCTACCAACAGGATCAGATAAATAACTTTTCACAGCCAAACTTTCAACATGGATTTACATCACTGAATAGATGTGTTTTAATCAAAAATATTATTTTAGAATACTGCGAGACATTATGTAAAATAAAATTCGAAGATAATTTATGATTTATTATTCGTATGGGAAAAACGATATTAAAAAAATAAAACGTATGTAGATCAGGGCAATTTCAAAATCCCTATTCCTAGGTGATAACTAATACAGAAAATTTTTACTTAAATCATGTTTTACGGTAAGAAACTTTTGCAGAGCAGACTATAGTTAGAAAAGCTTATTAATTTTTTAAAAACGATAGAATCAGATTCTCAATGTGGTATAAAAAAATATTTAAAATATCAGAATTATCATTGTGGTTTACCGTTCTGTTATTAACAATATATTTATTATCATATATTAGATAATGTAAAAAAATGATTTTTTATGGTACTATTATTGGATCGTGAATTATTAGGAAATGTTATATTAACATACACAAAAAAAAACTAAATGTTTATTTCCTTTTCCAAAAGTTTCAGAATATAAATAAAAATCAATTTACGGAAATTGAGAGAGAAAAATAATAAATTATAAATAAGTCAAATATGAATAAATACTGTAATTTTAAATCAATGAAAATAAAAAATTTTTAAATGATGTGCATATAACAAATATATATACCTTCCAGGTACCAATTTTATGGGTTGAAATATCATGTTCACCTTTTTCCGTTAAAAAGTTCAATACCACTGGATGAACATTTGATTATAAAATAGAAACGGAATCATTATTACATATGAACAATACTTAATTTTCTAAATTATAATTTAAAAAATTGGTTGTCTAAGTGGGATAAAATTTCTATCTATAATAATTTTCAAAATCATACTTTCATAAATACAAAATTATTCCCTAGACAATATTGTTTATTGTTAAAAAAAATTATTAATATTATAGAACTACCTTAAAGGGAGTATATGATTCATGTTCTAGATTTCAGTGAGTTATAATTTATAAAAGTATATAGGCAGATACTTGCCATTTTATTTTACGTATTTTGGCGTAAACAAGAAAAGCCTCCCGTATTTCACATGGCAGTAACAATTAATATAAATTTCAATAAAGGATTTTTATCTTTATCATGATCATGTTTTCCGTATTTACCAAAGTAAACTTCAAACATCTCATTTCAATTAAACTCTTATTTATACTATGAATTCTAGAAAGGAACAAAAATAAATGAGGAGCATGTCTTCACTACCATACTATAAAAACATACGAATGATAATCAGGCGTTAAATTTACCTGTTGACATAATAACGCATCGAAGCTAAATAGTACTCTATTTATGATATAAAATAATTTTATTTTTACAAATATATACTTTTTTCATAAAAAGAATTAACATGACAATATTTAAAAAGATACATAGATTTTTTTTACACAAGCACTAAACGACGGGCATTTAATATATCTGATAAGGATTATAATATGTGACATTTCATATTTTTTTATACGATTTATGACAAAAGCCTCGTATTGGTAATCCTGAAAATATTAAAATGTTATTAGAAGACTTGATTCTTCCATTTATATAATGTGAAACAAAAAGTGAAGAATCTAGCATGAATAATATAGTATAAATAATAAACCTTTAATATTCAAATATAAAAATGCTGACTCCAATAAAATTGAGATAATCTGTTGAAATAATTTTTTGTTTCAATCATTTCAAATTGAGAATTAGATTATCAGTTAGCTAAATACCGTTTCCAATAAATCTACAGAAATAAATAAACAATAAAATATATATTGTAAGGAATATACAGAAACTATTTAATAAAAACGATTTGAAGTAAATAGCATAAACAACAAAATAAAAATAAAATAAAATCTAATATATTTAAATCAAAACAGAAACCTTTGTGATAATATAAATTTTAAGAAATAATTATCATTTGAATATATTTAATTATCTAGAGAATCAACTATGATTGTGTTTCATACTGTATATATAGCACAGCCAATTAAAATAATAGGTTATGTACGAACTTTCTAATAAAACAAACAATTCTTCAATAATCTTACAATTTAAATATGAATACTAAAATTTCATAGCTTAATATAAATAGAATCTGTTTATGGTCCATTAAAATTGAGTTATGATAAATAAAGTAAGTTGGGTAGCCTGACCATAATTATATGATGAATAAAGAATTTAGTATGTTCGGCTAAAAGGCCAATGCGAGAAAAAATGATGTTAGTATTTGACCCATCTGTCATATAATATATCTTAATATAACCACTTTTTTTATAGTTACTTTAAAAGTTGAATATAAATAAAATCGTTAAAAAACGAAAAAAAAATACAATAATAAGCTTGTTTTATTGTTGAAAGGAATGGGTTTATGTTGTACAATAACTATATAAGGAAATACAATCAATACATCGCAAGCAGTACATATTAGTACATTTAATATAAATCAGATGGGTGACGAGCATGCATACACATGATTCAGCACTTAAATTTAGGAAAGCATACATTTTTTAGTTTTCCGTTAAATGCTATTTTCCCCATCCATAAACATGATTTTTATAAACCTTATTAATCATCTTTAACTGTTTACATACATGCTTAAACAATAGCATCAAAATATTTCCGAAAGTCAAAACTTTATTTCTACACTTTGTATGAAATCAATACTTCTAAAATTTTTCTTCCGCTAAATTGTAAAACCAGAAATTAAGATATTGTAAGATTAAAAATCTTGCACTAATTGATAGATGTAAAATTGTCATACTTCATTTATACTGTTTGTCAAATATTGATTTCTTGTGAAATTTCAAACATTTAAAATATTAATGGTGTTTCCTACTATTTTTAAATTAAATTTAATACAATCCATCATATAAAATATATAACGGTAGCAAAATCAACATTAAGTCCATATTCAAATGAAATTTTGGTTTATGAACCAAAAAAACAAGTTTTTACTAATTTAAACGAAACCAGTATTATCATACAAGTCACTCAAATGAAAATGAGACCCATCCAGTTTTGACATCAAAATCACTGGCTAAAATGAATCTCGGCTTAAAATCATCATTAAATAGAGATGCCGTATATAGGTCTAGGAATGAAAAAATAGTGAGTTATACATTAAAAATTTTTACAAACAAATTGCAACTAAAAAGGAGATTATTTTTCTGTGATTATAACTAGGCTTAGAATGACTAGTAAAAATCATCCGAGTTAAAATTAACAAAAACGTTCCAAAATTATTAATTGCTTTTAAATATCAGGTTAAGAAAAAGAACTAATATTTTAGTACTTAGATAAACAAATATCATTTATAAATTTTATATTTAATGTAATATTTTTCCTTAGGTTATTCGATTAAAATCTATAATACATATAATAGAATAAAATACAATTTGATAAACGGTAGATTTGAAAAGTAAAAATTTATACGTAAGTTTAAAAACACCAACCCATGATAATCAACAATTTCTTTAAAAAATAAAAAATTAACCATAAAATAGTTTTGAATATTCCCTGGGAAAGATTAAAAAATATATATTACATAATATTGAAGTTATAAAGAGTTAGACACTAAAATTTCAATACTACGATTAATTCAACATGCTTTACTCATAACTCAAAGTTCATATATACATACTTATATACTTAATATACACAAAACTAAGTTTTTATCAAACAAATCTTGACGATAAAAAATGCGTAGAAACAAACACACATAAAGGAAAAACATATTTTCCCACAAAATAGAACTTTTTCCAAATACTATGTTTTGAAATAAATAGCAAATTAAATTTATGTTTTGTAAAACTCCAGGTTTGTTTGCACCATTTAATCGAGTATTAAAGCTCTAAAAGCATAACGTTTAGCCTTTAAAGCGTAAATAACTTTTTATAAAATTGCTTATAATATGTGAGCTATCATGTATAAGATAGTTTTATTTTAAAACATAATTTATTCAATTTTAAAATCAAGTTAATCATCAAAATTTCAAAAATATTGATGAAAAGATCTGAATCGATTTTAAAAACATTTATAAAAAATATCATGTGCTGGCAGTTTATATTTGGGGGACGCAAAATTCTCAACACAAATTTGAATTTCCATGGAATTAACAAATTAAAAAA
>LDMZ01062283.1:0-10234 GCA_001455285.1 Sphaeromyxa zaharoni
GTTTTTCATGTTGCAACTCCCACAATTTTTCCTTATAAAATTTGTAACGACTATGGGAATACCCAAAAAAATCTACCTTAAAGCTATCAAGACTATCATTTAATAATTGATGGCTTGACAGGAGTAGCCGATTATCCGCTACCATTTGCCATTGGTTGCATGTTTCCATTGTTCATGACATTGGTATTTTTAGATGCCTTTATGCACGTTACATTTTTCGTATGAAAGTGTACTAACGTTTTTTAATTTTCAAAATGAATAATGCCGAGATGCCGTTTTTATGTACTGATTTGGCAATATAAAACAAATTTTAGACATTTTTCTTCAAAATAAAATTCTCGTATAAAGGATTTCTTAATATGTATATAGCTTAGTACACAAATATATAGTATTTTAGAGTGAAGAAATCCTTTCCATTCGTGCAACATTTTTTTCAGCTCAATCCCGTTTAGTTTCACACGTTTTTTATATTGCCATTTATAATTTTTTTCTTGGTTATTCATATGCCAGGGTGTTTCTGCCTGGAAAAACTTGATCGAAACCAATATGATTATATAAGAAACAATTAAAGTTTCTATAAACACTATTTAGGCTTGAACTTACATGTTTTATATAGGGTTTGAAGATCACTAACGGTAATTTTCAGGTTAATAGCTAAAGAAAAGTTTGCAGAAAATTGATACATTGAATTAAGAAAATAACAAAGAAAACTAATTAAAATAAACTAAATAAATATCAATGCAATAATTTTTGATTTTATCATTTCTTCTATAGCCAATGATCTTGGCACAGATCTTGTCATTTATCCTGAATTTCCCCGACAATCATCTGAACTAACTGGTTGATACCAATAGCAATTAATTTTCCCATTCAAACCTCACTCATTGCACTCCCTCTGAAAACTTGTTTTTCCCAGCTAAATCCATTTTCAATTGTATTCAAAAATGGGCCATAGGGGCAACTACGAAACTTCTCAGTGCTCACTCCCAATTACATCTTTTACACCAGAATAATGTTGTAGTCTGAAGATATCCAACAATAAATTTTATTGTTTTTCCATTTTGAGCATATTTTCTCTTCAATGCCAGTAAATAAAGTCTGAAATTTTCCCATTTACTGGTCTCTCATTCACAACATGTGATCATCCATCTAATATTTACTCATAGAGGCAATCACAAAAATATTTCTAGCTCTGATTGATGCTACGACAATATGCAGATGTCTAAACTGGTGGGCGACCTCATCTTGTTCTCGTGAAAATCGGAAATCCCACACTATAAAGGAAAAAACAAATCGTTTATTGTCCAGCATTTAAGAATAAATCATTAAATTTTTTGGCATGATTGAAACAAGTTTCAATTTTAGGCTCATAGTTTCGCCTTTTCCAGACAATAATATTAGTTTTCAATGAATAGTGAAATTCATTAATACATCTATCAATTGTGCTAGAGCTTTCTCTATTATCAAGTTCCCTTAAGATTTTGATTTCTAATTAGTTCAAAGTAATTACAACGTATACGTGTCAACCCAATTTAAGATTAGCCTTTGGTGTTCATATGCCTTCTTTCATGTATTGGCTTGCTAACTATTGTTCCCACGGTACTTTTAGATACATAACGACATCATTTGGGCAATGGAAGAATTGATTATTCCGTTTAAAGAATGATTGAGTACCAAAACTCTTATCTCAGTAACTTTACACTTAAAATTTCTATTCCCATTCTTAGTGGAATTAAATGAAGGTTAAACTTACATTTAAGGGTTATCAACATTTTTGCCGTTAATGATGGGGAAACCCTATGTTTTAGGACGATTATACATAATTTATTTTTAAGATTTGACATTCAAAAGACAATTTTTTTATTTTACAGAGGCTAAAAAGCTACCCCACAAAAATAGATTTCATTGTTTTAGGTTAAAAAAGAATTTACTCAAGTCTATGCTTTCTAGTCCACGAAATTGCCCTTGAAATGAAATTCAAAAATTAGATATTTGTCATATATCTTTTTCAATTTTTTGTTTTTATATACGGAGTGTGTTGTCCGCAACCAATAATTAATTTATCGGACAAGCAAATTAAGATCACAGTAAATATATTTAATTTTGATATCATTAAAATTTATTGTAACTGCTCTCTTTTACTCTTACTAAGGTTGATTAATTTTGGTTCATTTCACGGATATGGAAAAGCGTAAAGGTTGTCATGTTTAAATATTAACATTTAATGTCAACTCTTGTTTTTATGCAAAACTATATCTTTTATTTAATTTTCAGCGACAGTTAGAATATTCTAATCAAAATCAAGATTAAATGTTTAAGGGAGTGTACAGAACTACACGCAATACATCTTCCCATGTTAATTTGAATTAAATTTTTTATAAGTTTATTCCTATAAAATATAGGATTTGTGCAAGATAACATTCTATGCCAAAGTTTATGGAATTATATTTATGTATATATTTATTTAAAATTCCATGTCAATATATAAAAAAATATATATCATTTTAGAGTAAGTCTTTTAAAACAATAAAATGCAACGATTTAATTTGGTCTATCATTACGACTTAGTTTTTTAATTATCATAAATGTATTAATCTAAATACCCTTAATTCGTTTGGTCTAAAAAAATTTTCATATATATGAGAGTTTGCTAAATCCTTTTTAAATGTTTTTATGGTTGTGTTCATTTAAGAAAAATATGATTTTGAAAATTTGTAAAAATATCCAAATTTTTCTATCGATCTTCGTCTAACTTTATTGATATTAAATAGTTTTATTAATTTTATTTTTTTATAAAATTAACGTTTTCAAAATGATCCTCTTAATTCTTTAACTAAGAAATGATTGAAGGTGCATTTTCTCATATTATAATTTTTACATAATTACCAATTAAATTTTATTAAAATAAAATTTATTTGGAGTATTTATATAATGTTTAGCCAACTAGATACACTATTTAAATAAAAATCTATTCATGATACATGGTATTGGGATTAGTACAATCCTAGCGTTTTAATTTCATGTTTGAAAATGTTTTACCTAATTTTTTATATTTTATTATTATTTTTTCATATTTTAAGAATATAATTGAACTTTTTTGCTCCATTTTTCAGATTTTAGATCTTAATAAATTAATTCTTTTTAAATAAGTCATCTCTTACTCTTGTTATATCAATAAATAGTTAATATTCAGTTTTTTTCAATATATTTAGCCTGTTACTACTGAATTATTCGGATTCAATAAGTATTTTTTTATTTTGAAAAGGGTGTATTTAATATTTTTAAATAATGCTTTACGAATATTATTATTATGCGGTTGAAAACAAGCATCTCTACAATTTAAACTTGAAATCGATTTCCATTTTCTTTAAATTGTTAATCAATCATTTGTGTTTGCTTGGACAATAACACATTTAGAATAATATGTTCAACCATTCCTCCCAAAATTTTTATTTCAGTCTTTTTTAATGGTGATTTCCTTCCCTAACCTTAAAAATACATCTCTACATTTATATTAGATTAAAAGTGCATTAAATTTCAACCGAATTGAGTACTTACTGCCCATTTAATAATTGTTTTTAAGATATGTTACAGGTTGAACGAATCAAATAATATGATGGGGGATGTGTTGTTATCTAATATTTCAGGGATTGATAAAGGTATGACTTTTAAAATGTTTCTACTGGAACTAGATAAAATCTTTGATGATAGGTTTAAATTTTATGATTTTTTAATTATTATTAGACCTTTGTGTAGTAAAAGATATATTACATCAAAGCTACCAGTGTGCACAGCAGATTTTCGCTTTTCTATATTGCGCTATAAATGTAATTATTTTTCCAACGGCCCTTGGAAGTGCTGTTACTATAGAAAAGGATCAAATTTAGTTTCAGATAAATCTTCAATCAAGTTTTGTTTTTGATCATTAATATACATTTATAGATACCAAATAATAGACTTGAAACAAAAATGGTTACGTAAGCAGAAATTGTTTAGTAAAGAAAATTCAAAACTACCCAATTCATATATATTTGATCCTTCATATCCTTCTCTTGGATATTTTCAACTTTGTGATATACCTTTTGAATCCGTTCAATCAATAATTAATGACTCAGTTGATAATGATGTTTTTATTATAAAAATTTCCTTTTACATTTAGGTTGTCGAGTATCATCATATTGATGGATGGTTATTGAAAGGAACGATGGCTAGATTGCGAGCGGCTATGAAAAAGTTAATAATTGAGTACGCAGAAAAATTGCAGGTCAAAGAAAATCCTTTAAATACTTGAATATTAAATTTGTATATTAATTTTCAAATATGTAAATCATGATAATTGTTCTCTTTCTTAGTTAGATTCTTTTATAATTTTGTGAACAAATTTTTGTCAGAAAGTTAATTATCGTTGGACTTATTATCTCAAATTTTTTGAATATATTAAAAGCATAAAATAAGGATTAATGTGGAGAAACGTTGCCAAATTTTAAAAATACATCTTTGTGTATAAAGGAGAGTTTTTTCTTCATTTATGTTGGATTAATATTGAATTTGAAAAAGAACCCATCGGAGAATAAGACCCTCCTTAAGCTTACAGCTAGATTTTGATTATGAGAGTGGGTCTTATACCCCGACTTTACAGTTCTTTAATAAAATATTTTATCAAAACTATCTATCTTTGTCGGGTATTTACATAGGATTAAATATCACACATCGAAAAAGTCCATTTAATGTTAGTTCAGTAAAAATGGCAGTTAGCACTGCTGTGTCGGATTAAGTGGTTACTTCATCGTCAGTTACTGATACGTCAACCAGCTTATGAGGTAGCATAAAAATACATCAATAAAATTCTGATAGAATCAAATAGATTATAAATTGCTTCTTTGAATTTTTTCTGAGAAATTTTCTAGGTTGTTGTTATGAATTTATTCAGGCTAAATTCGTTTTCCTAACTTTGATCAAGTCATATTAAGTGCTTGTGGTGCCCGATGCATAACTTACTTAAGTCTAAAACATTTCGCCACACATCTTAAGATTTTGTTTTAATTTAAATATTAAAAGATTATTTATTCTTACCAGAATTTTTTAATTTGAATGACATTGCTCTCATTATAATCCTTTTGAAAAATACGTTCAAGTTATGGATGAATCTAAAAATTAGGAATAAAAATATATAAAAAGATCAAAGCTATTCTGAAAGATCTAGGACAAATTTAAATCAGATTTGCCTCAAAGTTATATAAAGTTATTCATTGTTTTCCTAAAAGATATGTACTGTTCACTAGAATGGACATTGGGATAAAAGGACTAATATTCACCTGTATTTTGAAAATGTTATATGGAATTATAAACAAAAATAAAGACCTTTTACATTCTCTCTGTCCTGTAACAGACTTAAACTAACAAATCTTTAATAAAATCGGAAACAAACCTTGAAGTAAGGTTCTTTTTTGATCTTATTGTTACCTTTTATCTAAATAGTCACAATCATAAAACATGAAAGGCTTTATAAGCCTGTGAGGAATGAGAAAATAAAATTCTGTGCGAGAAAACAGCTTTCTTACATTTAGATCTAATCTCAAAAATCCTCTATATTCAAAGTATTTTGGGCTTAATAGTTATATTTTTTATATCCTAAAACATATGAAGTAAATCAGACGAGCACAGAGTTTTATTGATGTATTACGTATTTTTTAGAGTTTTTGATTATTGACTACCTTAGAAAACCCTATTATGTTTTATGTCATAATTTACTAAAAAGATGTGGAACCGAGTCTAGGGGTAGTTTTATACCTGTAGAGCGCTTTCACTTTGTCACATTTATATTTGTTTTCAATTTCAAAAAGGTGATTCTTTCGTGAGTTTTCTAATCATCATTACCAAAAACAATTCCCGATGTACGCAAAAAGTTGGATGATTAATCGAAATATATCATTACCCAACTTTTATAAATTCTCGTGACAGACTCCATCCAAGGAGAGAATAATTTTATAGCGTATTCCATTAAAATTATTCACCCTAGAATTTGAAATCGACAGTGCCAATCATAAATAATGTAGACCAAGAACGGGTATAATTGCTTTGATACAGATGGGTTAGTTTATCGGTTTTTGATTTTGGTCAAATTGCTTGACTAAGCTTAATATGTAGGAGATTTTGACTGGCGCATAACCCAACGTTGAGCGATTCGATAGTAAATTCCAACTTAGTGAACCATTCGTCGAGTACACTAGGTTTAGAAAGAGGTTCTCTCCTTTAGCTAAAATGAAGAAAGTATTAGGTATCAGCTATCGAGTATCTCCTCATTTCAGAAAAATGTTGATCTTATTTCACGATCTAATCGAAAAAAACGACATCGGAAATATATTATTTAGCACAACAAATTAATTAAATTGTGTTTATGAACTGACCCTAACGAACAAATATAAGATTAAAATATTAAACCTAAACATGGCAGGGGTAACAATGGTAAGCTTTATGCTGTTGGAATGAGGTGGATTTATTGTATTATTTCCTTATATTTGTTTTAAATAACTGCTATGCTTATGGCTTTCCGTAAATGGCGAAAATTTTGAAATAGTTATATTTTGATTACCTTTCAATCAAAAGATCTTATCTGGTCATCTCAATGATTAGCATACTTTTTATTAACCAAGTTATGTGTTCAAAACCTGGGATTTTCTTGTTAATTAATTCTATAGAGCCTCAATAATGGTAAAACTACTATATTAACGGAATTGTTAGCTCTTGCTAAGAACAAAACAAATATGTTATATTTCTTTCAACTATACGAAACATAGTTGGAACAAGGAATTGTTGAAGAATTATTATATAAAATCATAATAAAAATATGAAGCTATGTAATTTAGTAAGTGTACAAACGGGAACTAGTTCTCAAAAATGTCCAGCCGTTCAATTTAGAAATTTCTCTAGGTCACATGTGTACATCCTTGTCATCTTGAATATTTCTGAAGTCTTAAGGAGCAGTATATGTTGCTTATTTCATCGATGTAACTTGGGAAATTTTAGATTGCATTCCCATCTATTCTTTTATACTATCATAACTCTAAAAATCAAAGATTTAATTAAGTTATTAATCTTAAAACTTATAGTTGAACAATTTTGTGGAACTTAGATATCTCAAGTAATAGAACATGAAAAATATAATCACTCCAATTCATAATACTTTGCTTAAATTATAGACCAATCCTTAGATTATGAATTAAATCTAGTACAGTCAAACATTGATGTAAGGCGCTAGTTGGGGCTCAAAAAATTCGACCGCGTTGTATCTGATTGCGGCTTATACCGATTTGATTTGTCAATTTTTAGTCAAATTTGACTCAAATTTTTAAATAAAGAGATTTTTTGGGTCCAAGACCCGATCGCGCTTTATCGATGCGTCTTATATCGATGTTTACCTGTATTTTTAAAATTAAAAATTCCTTTTTGAACGGTGTTAGATATCATATATAGCATCATCAATGTATATAAAAAATTCTGGACTTTTCCCGTTAGGAAAATTAATTGTCATGCATGATTTGTATGCGCTTTTTGATAAAAGTTATCATTACATTTTGATTCATAAATAGAGTTTTACATTGTCCAACACATTGTGATGCTTCCACCTAGGGTATTAAAATTTTTATGGTACTCATTGAAAATCATATATTTTTCCGCTTTGGAGTGTATTCTTATTTTAAAATTAGTAAGACGAGCTATATATAATAAGTAAATTTGTCAGTAGTACAAGTAACAGATATCACAAGTGCTCAATGACAACCTCCTGCTAAATTCGTTTCGAATGTCAGCAACAATATACTTTAAAAAATTTATAACTTATAATGTTTAATGCTACGTATTCATAATACACATTGCTCAAATTTAATTAAATAAAAATACTGTTGTCACGGCGAGCTACTGCTCTTAAAAGAAGCAGGCGTCCTATATAGACAGACCGAATAGTGTGCCCGAGTTGAGTATTTAAAACATATCTAAACAGTGACTAGCTAGTGGAAACCTGCAAGACCCAAGTGTAACAAAAGGGTCCCGGAGCCGGGATTAAACCCGCGACCTCTGTCCAGCTTAGCAGGCGCGTTACCCACTAAGCCTTTCATCGGACATTGACACCGTCAATATGTTTATTCTTCTTATTCATACTACACCAATTAATATAGGAATAAATAAATTTTACGATAATGCGGTGTGATGCGCTAATCTATTATATAGTGCTTACCTAGTACTTGGCAAGGCAATCTTGTTTGATAATACGGTTATTCTCGGATATAACCGAGATATCGTTAATACTTTAGTATTTCACGATATTCATATTTCTATCAATATTGTTAAAAAATCTTATATACTCATTTAACTTACATCGATATTATACATCTGTAAAAATATATGCTTTATGTTTTTTATTCTATCATATGAATTATTTTATTCAAACGCAGTTGCTATAAATTCCCAGTTATACAGGGAATTAACTTTAATACTATGTATATATATTGCAGGTTTATTATTGTGCATTAATTTTTGAAAATTTTAATGTTCCGAATAACTAAATGGAAACATAAGCAACTAAGTATCATTGGAAAAATGATATAATTAACAGTGTTTATTTTTACTGATAAATTATGAGTAGCTAATGCAATATTTGTCATATTATTATTTCAAAATTAATAATTAATATAAATTTTTAAATATTTTGTTAATGGGAGTCCATATCTTAATATATTACAAGATTTATCAGTTATAAGATCATTTTAATTTTATACTTTCAGATATTTTGTTCAATATAAAAAATTTTTACACATAAACTGTTCAAAATTTTTTTTATCTACTTCAGCATATCAGTTAATTAACCATAATGGACTGTAATAGGTAAAATATCAAAATACCTGTACCTGCATAACCGTTAATTATAAAAAATACACAGATTTTGATTTCGTCTTTTGAATAACTCATATTCTTTGTCTAGTACCAATTACCTTCTGATCACTTCCTGGTCTGAGGTCCTTTTCTTTATTTAGTATATTTATTACAGAACTAATTGTAAGTAAAATAATTTAGAGTTGAAATATTATAGAGACTAAATATATCCTTTAAACATGAATTTATGATCATTTTTGATAGTGTTATTAAAATGTTACTGTAATATATATGATTAAATATACTGATTACTATCTTCTAAAAACGTTTTATAATAGTAAAAATGAGAAAATTTATTTTAAAAAAATTATTTGTTACTAATACTTTAAAACAAATTAAAATGGTATTCATAGATCTGAATTAGAAATTTCGAATGTTATCCTGTAGTTAGATTTATCAACTTTAATTCAAAATTAATCTAAGACCTACAAATTGAATAAGTAGAATAAAATGTAGTAATATATATATTTTTTAGATTTGCCAAAAAAAGTATGGGATATAGAGGATCATTATTCCGGCATTAGCCAAATGGTTTTTTCAATAATGAAATCTGTGATAAATTTTCATTGTTTTGAGTAACACAAAATGACAAAGAGATACTTAGCAATTAATTATTTTTTATTTTCCCGACAGATTACAAGAATCAATCCAAGAATATTGTAACATGTACCATGTTAATGCTAAGTTCGGGGTTGGATAATCGCTCGTGGCCTAGTGGTTAGGCCTTCGGAGTGGTATCTGAAGGTCGCGAGTTCGAGCCTCAACTTGTGCCAACTTATTACTGTTACAAAATATATCACAGTAAATATGTAGTTTTGTTGAAGAGTATAATTTAATTCAAGGTTCTAGGATTATTTTAATATGATTATTCACCGTATATACACACATGGTTCGATTTATCAAATATTTTTACCTAAATTTTAGGATTTTACTTAGATTTCACAACGTATTGATGAATGATTTTTCAACCAAAAAAGGTTTTCCTTGCATATGAAAAAATGGCTGATTAAATTATACTGGCAGGTAATAATCTTAAAGAGAAAGTTACAAATATGCACTAAATTTTTTATTCATCGCTGATATAAATCAGGGGTGGGCAAACCGTTTTGATCTCGGGCCGCGTCTATTTGAATCAAGTAAAAATACGTGGCTCGTACATGGACTTTAATAGAGGTGTAGATCTGTGTGACAAGATGTACAAAAATATGTCTGTTAATAATACAGATACTGCGCATAATTTACGAGCTACTTAAATATTAGGTTTTATGAAAAAAGTGCCGAAATGATGACGTCATCAACTTTATGA
>LDMZ01062301.1:0-10115 GCA_001455285.1 Sphaeromyxa zaharoni
AAAAATAATATAGCAGATCATGATTAAATAATATAAAAATCGGTAATATGGACTGCTAGCATTATAATTGTATATTTTGAGTTTTCATACCACTAAATTAAAAATTAAAGGCATATTACAGCACCCCATTGTGAGTAACCGGTTTTTAATATAGGTATTAAACACGGAAGACCCCGTATATGGCCCCCAGGATAGGTGACATTGGTCCCTTCTGATAAATTCATCACGTTTAATAGTATATTATACTACTCAATATATAGAATAACCTAAAATATCTCCGATCGCCTAAACGTGGTCTTAAATATTTACGATTTATGTCGCAGGTGCACGACACATATGACTGCAGTTTATGACATATTTAACCATTATCACATTTTTATAATTTAATGTTTAATCTACCCTCACCCAAATAGCGACTTAGGTTATAGATGAAAAACGGGCTATGTGTTTGACGTATTTGGGAAAAAATATTATCGAAAATAAAAAAATCATCTAATAGTTTTTGTTATATTAGCATTTTTATCTTAGGTATCGGTCTTTTAACTTTCTAATTCAGGGTTTCTTATGATCAATTGAGATTTTACTAAGCCCAGGTTTCATCATCTAAACAATTTTTATTTTATATTTTTTAGCTACACCTCGAAGTATTAGGTTAGGACCACTCTTATTACATATTACTTTAAAAGTAAAGGTATCAATCTACATACGTGAAACTTTTTAATGGTGTACTAAATGTATTCCTGAAATATTAAACACCACCTTTTTCTTTTAGTTGTGGTTACTATAGGATAAGAAAATAGGTATACCAATCTAAAAAAATATATATTTGATCATGAAAATTTAATAAGAATTAGAAAAATTTATTTAAATAATGAAAAACTTGACAGCTTTATAAAGAAATTATAAATATTTAAATAAATGATTTCGAAATATGCTAAATTAACATATTAGTTTTAGCAACCTAAATCCAAGAAACACCACGTAATTTTGATAACATAACAGCGTATTCTTATATAAGTTATCAGCTTTTTCGTTGAATTATAGTGTAATAAACTTGTACAAATAAATATTCCATCGACGCATCTTGTTTTGAGGGTACTAAAATAATTGTTACTATATAGTTGTACTATAATGAATTTTTTACAAATGAATCAAATAATATTTTATGTGTTATTCATTTTAATTAAAATAAGCCAATTTCCTGTTCATTGGTTACAATGATAACTATTAATGGATTTGCTAAATTATAAGCTATAAGATAAATAATTAAAAGTGATACATGATAGAGGAATTACTGGTAATCATTTGGCTGTAAATTATATAGCCTGCCAAACGGTAATTTAAAAAATCTTTTAGAAACCGAGTATAATTTCTTCTTTCACTATTTTTTATGGGATGAAACATTTTAAAAATATTTATAATCTATTCCACTTAGTTTTTACTACAGCTAAGGTATGTATTTTATCTCCTAATTTTAACTGTACATCTGTTGTTAAAAAAAATAGTTACGATGTAAATTCGGGTTTTAATTTAGAATTTAAAACAATGAACGACATGAAACATGATTCGATTTAAAAAAACTGGTCTATAAATGGTTTAAGCTCAAAAACTACTCGAATATATGATATAATTAAGACGTTAATAAGGTTGAGAGATATGGCCTAATATTTAATGTCAACAATTATAAATAAAGGTTCAATCTAATTGGTATGATGATTTAATAAAGGATGATTATTATAATTTAATATATTTGTGTATGAAGTGAGATGTAATACGGATATTTATATTTGGGGTGTTAAAAATGTATACCTTAAAAAACTTTAGTAAAAAATATCAACTAATTTCACACTAAGAATGGTTTAAATTTAGTTTACGGCGATATCATATCTAAACACTTTAAAGTAATAAAACCAAAAATTTTGTTGTATCAGTTTTATATAATTTTTGCTACATATTTGGATATATTAAGCACGTAACTATTTAAATAGTGATGAACAAAGAATTGTGCCTTTTTCTTATTTATGTATAACTCCTTAAAATTTATTAAAATGTGATAGCATCTTCACTTGATCGCTCCTTTTTTAAAATATTTGAATAATTTTATTTAGGATTATTATAAAAATTTATCTATAATTCACTAAATACAACCAGAAAACTGATTTTGAATAAAGTTTAGAGAAATCTCAATTAAAATAAAAATGGATCAATCTCCTATCTTCATTTTAAATACTTTGGGATATCACTGATAATTTTAGGTTTATTTAGAATATTTTCTCACTTGATATAGTTATATCTAAGAATATGAACAATATTCTGAGGTAATACAAAAATTAATTCAATAATGGTCAAAACGATTAAAATCTATAAATTCACCGAGTTTCTATTGAAGTTTACTATATACAAATCCTACAGATAACTAATAGATCTATGATTATACCTAGAGTTTTGAAACAAGAAGGTCCGCTTCGTCCTGGAAAGTTTCAAGTTTTTCTGTTCGAAGTAGCTTATTAAAATAATAATTCAATATTTCTTAGTACTTTCGCAGAGGAAATAATTTGATGAGCCTTTTTAATGGTGATGTTTTTTACTTTGGCAACTATTTCAGATGGGAAAGCAGATGCAACGTCAGATAATGTCTTGAAACCTGCCGTGTGTAGTTGGCGTGCTCTTCCCTAAACAAAATGACATGATTAACAGTGCTGTATTACAATCTTGACGTCTGCAATCTCGACAAGAGGGGTCAATTCCTGAATGCTGACTAAAACTAATTTTGAAGAAAAATTTTCAAGCAAGACAGCAAGTCCCCAATATTTTGGAATCTCCTATAGACATTATAGTGATTTACACATAAAACCCTCAATAACTTGGATAAAACAATTGCAGTCGCAATAGAATTATTTAATAGGCCCTGGAGAATACCTCTAGGAACATCATATTCAATTGAGGCATTCCAAATATTTCTGCCCTTGTATAATTGATATAGTATAAGTGTAGCAAATCCTCTGCGAATGCTATATTTGGCGTTTTCAGGCTAAAATTATCAGGGTTATTAATGAAGAGTAACCAGTGATGAAAACGAAGATTGTGAGGCAAACTTATAAACTTGCCCAATATTTATCCCAGAAATAGTTATAATTTCGTTTTCAATATCGCTCTGAAAGGAAATCTAAAAGAATAAGTATTAAAAATTACTGACCCCTACTATTCTAGAGAATAGATTAAAGTTAACCTTGATGCCGCTTACATCAAGAGGGGTACACAAGAAGAGAAGCTGCAGATCACTTTCAAGAATAAGCTTCTTATAAACATTAATTACAGCAGCTATAAAAATCGGGTACTCTTTAACAGCCATTCCACCTATAACAAAAGTTAAATTTTCAATTTATAATTTAATAAGACAATATAATAATTACAGACCGGTTAATAACAAAATTCATTTAAAATAGCCACTTATTAAGTAAATTCAAATAATATGTTGCATTTTATAGAAAAATATATAATTTAACAGGAATTGGAAATTCATTTTGTTTATATCTATCCAACTATAAGGTTCAGAATTAAAGATCATTAATTTATGGTATAAAATCATATATAACATTTTTGTTTCGAATAAATATAAGTTAAGGGTTTAAATTTTAGAAACTATGTTACTTGGATAAATTTTTAAAAACAAAGAATTTTCTTAGTGAAACTTTATTCAATATCTAACTCGTTCACAGTTAGGTAAGTTTATAAAACTTGGGCAATGATTGCAGTTATAAAAAGATATTTTAATTACAATCTCCAAAGGTAGCAGAGTGAAATTATTTTTTGTTGTACACAAATAGAGAAAATTAATCTCAGAATTACTTAAATAGTTTAAACTTACGTTCAATAATTTTAAAAAAATATTCAAAGTAAATTCGCATAATAGGTGGTGTGGTATTCCCCCGGGTTTCCGGGAAAATTTACCGTAGTAATTAAATAAACTCCATCGTTCAGCCGGTGGTAGGCAAGAACAGGTCAAGATGTTTTCCATGTAATAAAATAACAATTTAATAATAACGTGCTCCTTCAGGCGGTCCCATGAGGCTAAATTCCGGCGTATATGTTTGTGACAGAGTTTCCGGTGGATATACGACAGGTAGCTATTTTGGTTTATCAAAGAGACTTGATTTAGTAGTAAATACTCAGTGCAGTTGTTTAGGTAAGTTGTTCTCAGATGTGGATTAAGCTAGACTTAGGGTTAGGATCACTGATTTAGATTAAATAATATATAAATAACAAATTTTTTTTAATCAAGTTTTATTCATATAGCTTAACCACGCCTAACTCCATCAGGATTGATAATAATCGTAATTATTCTTTAAGAAAAACGTCAGAAATGAGTTATTTTTAACGATGATAAATAGTTAATATATGCAAATAAATAGAAAGAATTAACATATAAGCTATTGATAAAACTTTTAGGAATTCTCAAAATCTATTTAATTCGATATATGAAAAATTAAGAAATATCTCAATCATACATGTACTAAGTGATAAAACCTTTTTTGTTAGAAAACGTAATATAAACAAAAGGAATTTTAGTAAAAAAAAATCAAATTTATTACACTTAAATTTTTTTGTCAATAGTTTTAGATTATTTCAGAAAGCATTAACTAGAGTCAACCACAAAGGTAGACAGACACAGCAAGTTAGCTTTACCCAAAATCGAGTGTAATAAAGATTTCAGCTAACTGAAACTATCAAACCAATGATTGAAAGAATATTGTGAAATAAAGCAGAGGAGACAAGTTTTATGGTACAAAGCCAGGACCAAGAGCTGATGATAGTATTAAAAGCCTTTATGCAATTAGTTACAAATAACATCAGTATCTTCAGTCCTCGTTAGTGTTTACTTTAAATTAGATAGGGAATATGAAGTCAAAATTTTATCAGTTTCATGTTAGAGGGAAAAACGCGTCCAACGACCATGGTTCTAGTTTATCGCCTACTTTCGACTTATATCCGATGGTGCGGCAGTAGTTCTAAGACCTTTTATTGATGCATATAAATAGTTGATTCTAGTAGATTATTTTGAATATTCACACAGAAAATCAAGTTTGAGGTACTCAAAGAATCAATTGTAGATGTAAAAGAGCTCAGTGTTTTTAACTGAGATCCCATATAAGAACTAAAAAGTGAAGAGCTACAATAGCAAACTTTATATTATCCTTAAATATAAAACATAAAATTAAAATAAAATAAAAGGTGAAAATGACATGAAAAGTACTTTTAACTATTCCAATCCCAGGTTGTGTAATCTCAAACGAATGATTCGAATCAGACAAGGTAGAAATTAGGAGCTGTTGATTCACTAATAATTCAGCAGATGATGTAATTCTTTGATAAAATGCTTCTTTATCAGTGTCACTTTCAATACATTTAAATGCCATTGTATTTGAAAAAAATTTTTTTATTTGATCAAGATTTGATGCTATTTTTAAGTATATAACTGACAATAAAAGCGTTGCAAGATCTTCAGTATTGGAATCGATGAGGGCACTTTGAAACACATTGTCTTCTATGAATATTTTTTCGAGATGCTTCTTTTCTCCAGTATCTACTAAAAGATAGCTTTCACCGTGTTCAGAAAATCCGGGCCTACCTGCTCTCCCAATCATTTGTCTGTACGAATTGTTGGACAATATCTCGGTGCCTATCAGTATTGACTTAATGATAACTTTCTGTGCAGGTAAGTTAACTCCTGCCGAAAGGGTAGAAGTACAGAATAAAACTCTAATAAGACCACTTGAAAACGCTTCTTCAATTAATTTCCTTTCATCGTCAGCTAAACCCCCGTGGTGATATGCTACCCCGTATATTATACCATACCTTAATATCGGACAGATTCCTCCACAACAGAATGACAATGAGTTAAGAAGCGATTTCTTTTCGAGATATCTAATACATTTTGTTTCACGTATCTTTTTACTATGTTCAACAATCTTCCTGGTGGAAACCTGACAGCTCTTTTTAGTTGGACAAAATACAAGACATTGCGTCGTAAGTGTATCTTCTAACAACTCAATAACGTATGCCAAAGATCCAATCGTTTTGCTTTCAGAGTTAAGTGACCTTTGGTACTTTAAAGTCCCTTTCCAGTTAGAATTTTTCGACGAAAACTGGTAAATGCTCTTTCCTATAACAATATTCTCTTTGAGATCGATCGGTCTTGTTTCAGAATAATAGTACTCAGCGTTCAAGAACTTGCATATAGGCTCTGCATTACCAATAGTGGCGCTCATTCCAATTATTCTAACATTCTTCTTTAAATAGACAAGTTTTGTTAGCATTATCTCCAAGTTAATTCCACGGTGACCGTCACAGAGCATATGGATTTCATCAATCACCACCATACCAAAAGTATCAAAGCATTCAGCTTCTAAAAAGCCATTAACAAGCATTCCGGCCTTTTCAATGGTTGCAATATATAAAGAGGGTCTTATGCGCTTGAATCTGGGTGGAAAAGTTCCTTTACTCCCAGCGTACTCCTCTATGTGGAACCCGTATTCAACTCCATAAGGAGCTAATCCAGAAACTTTCTCATGGACCAATGAAATGAATGGCAAAACAAGCAGCACATTCCTTCGGTACTTAATCAGTTCCCTTAGAATAACCAATTCAGCAACGAGTGTTTTTCCTCCACCAGTAGGTGAAGTGAAAATAAAATTCATTTCGTTAACATTCATTATTCTTCTAAGACATTCTACCTGCCATTCTAAAGATATTTTTAAAAACTTATAAGCTTTTACGAAATAATTTTTTGATTCCGGAAAATCTACTCAAATTCTGCATAATGGTTTCGGGAAGTTCATTAAAAATATCGAATTGCTGGTTTTCAGCCCTTCCAATATATAACTCCGTTTCAGGTGATGAATACTCCAAGAAATCTGAAATTCCAGAGATTTCCAATAACTCGTCACACATAAAGACACAAACTTGTTTTCTCGAAGCTCGATTGTCTTAATTATGGTATGCAGCTGGTTTCGTTAACCGCCAATTTTAATGCGGTAACTATTATTTATTATTTTTTTAAATTTATTAAATTGGTGTATATTTAGCGGGATCAAAATTTTTCACAATGATTATGGTTGTGGGACCGTGGTTTTTTCCGTATGTAAGGTGGCTAAAATTGCTACAAAATTCGCATTTTACGATAAAATGTTATTTCTAGCTTAGGTGATCGTTTTCTTTCAAATCTTTTAAGGAACCTGTCGGATGGTCGTCGAAATACGGTTAGGGAACAATTTTAAATTTGTAGTTAAACTTCGTCAAAAATAGTAGATCATTGATTAGCCTTGGTAATAAGTTACACTATGATCATTATTAATATTTTTATTAATGCTGGTAATATGAAACTTGGAAAACTAACGTAAAATACGAGTCCAAGAAGGGTTATTGAAACATTTTATTATTGAGGAAAAGAAAAATTAACGAAAGAGGCGCTATAATTAATTAATGGATAAAAGAATTTTTAAATCTGTATATTATTTCCGATAATGTTTTAATATGTTGTGAGGTTCTCTAGGGAAATTTAAATAAAAATCATAAATAGGATATATTAATAAGGTCATTGAAATATTAATTTTTTGTTGCTACTAATATATATATATATATATATGTATATATGAAGTAAAACATGGGATTTCAAAAATTATATCTATCATAAGTATTTTCTATTTTATAACCTTTATATGTAAACAATTCTGTTATCTGGGACTCTCAGCCAAAGAAAAATGAATAGTCCTAAAATAATATTTGATCGTGTTCAGACAAATATGCGAACGTTTTAGACAAGTACTGATGGAGACATGTATTAGAGTAGTTATAATTGTTGTCATAATTAAAATCTTGTTCATATTCTAAATGTAGTTGAGTGTTGTATCCGATATTTTTATATTTAAGTTGGCCATAGTGTACAAATTAGGTCTTGCCACAATAAAACATTGATCAACCTAACAATTATTTCGATTCTGTTAAGCCAACTTTATGTCGCTAACTGTAATACAAATGGTTCGCTTATTTACGTAGTATTAAAGTTTGACTACACTTATATTGAAAAGAATCATTATGGTAAATCCTCCAACATCTGTCTTTCTCCGCAGTTAATCTGATTGACAGCTGTACTATACACTTGTACAACTTAATTACTATTAAGTGCATAAAAATAGAATATTGATTGGCTGGACTTTACAAAATAAAACCATCTATATAACTCAAGGATTTCCATCCTTTTATACAACGATTTTTGGTTGAACATTTGTATAAACTTACATGAGTGTTTTTATATAAGCATGGTTAAGTATTGTAATAAATCCGTTTATAAGACACCAAAATAAAGATTTACAGAAGAATAAACGGCTCGCAATACCAGGAGCCCTACTTGTTCAACTGTTTTCTGATATTCTTTTCCATATTTTCTTTCCGAATGAAATTACAGCTTACTTACAATATCTACTCAGAATCTATCACGTTCCTACACCTTTCGGCTAAATTTTGTATTGAAACCATGCTTTTCGAGAACTTCATTCATAATCGGATTATGATATCTTTATACTAGAGTAATTATTAGTTTATCGCCTGTATTTTTTCAACAAATATATTTGTAACAAAAATTTGCATCAATGTCTGATTTTTGCTTCTCTATAAAATATAATATCTGACTGCGGTGCATGCGCCCATATTAATATTTAGTTCTACTGTGTAATACGAGAAGAACCGAAGCAATAGGAACTATAGAAGGTGTTCGTAGTTTCATTTAAATTTATTTTAATTGTGTCATGTCTTCAAATCGAAAGGCTGCAAGACCCCAGCTAGAGGGGTTACCCCACGACGGCCGAAAGCCTGAAGGGGCATTGGGGTGGAGAACTAAAACCCACTCGATCTTTGTCAGCTACGTGTTGACGAGTCGATACCCTCGTGGGTACCGCACTGACACTAGTTAGATTATCCCTGTGATTTACTCCTTTTGATGTAAAATATTCATTAAACCCTTTCTTCATATGTATAGTTGCTTAGTTGATCACATATTGAATTTAATAAGATTAATAATGTTTTCAGGTGTTCATCTGGATAGTATGACAATTTCTATCGTGGATTATACCAATGAATTACAGTACAAATATTAAACATTTTTTTTATAATTTTACACTTATAATGAATTTTGGTCGCCTATGATATTTTAAGAGTGTTCCGTAAGTATGATTGGTATTGGAAAATTATAGTAATAATTCTTAACTGAGTATGATAAAAACGTGACTAAAATATATATATATATCGATGATTCCATACAATCAAATGGATCCTCTAAATCCTCAAAATTTTAATTAAGTTTTTACTTAAGCTTAAGATGGTTTGCATGTATTCTGAATTTCTTTCCCAATGGTCTTGATCAACATAGATCCCTAGAGTATACGTTCGTTATTTCAAAAAATTAATGATGCAAGTTAAGATTAGTCATTAATTTACTAAATATACATTAAAGTTTTTATGAATCGCTCATGTGGCTCTCAACGAGCTATTTGCAAGTCGTTGATAGATGCCTTGTTTCCGTTTTCATGTAAAATCAGAAATAAAATTTTTAGCGTTTAAGAAACTCTTATTATAGCATATATTTGGGCACTATGTTTAATTTTAAGGAATTACTTTAGTCCTGATATATTGGCTAATAAAACGGTTGGTAATTTTCTGAAAATCCTCAATAAGTTCAAAAGATAATTTTTGGATTTCCAAATCTATTTTATCATCCGTTACAGTTAAAGGTTGTCATGAAAGTGCCCTTTTTTAATAATTTTCTATAATTCAATAGCTAAAAGTTTTCATGTATTGATGAGTAAATCTAAGTATCGTATTCAGAATTGTCATATTTCCTATTATCTATAATAATTATATATATAGTGGATGGATTAGAATAACTAACTTAACTTTTTAGAGTAATTACATTTAGATTCGTTATAACTTGCTTCATTTTATAGCTAGTTTAGGGTCTAAGGTTAATTTGTGGCCTTGCAGCCTTCGTTATAAGCATAAGCGGTTCTTTCCATTAGTTAACCAAGAGCAGTGGGTATGTCAGATCATCAGATGAATCTTTT
>LDMZ01062325.1:0-17442 GCA_001455285.1 Sphaeromyxa zaharoni
TCATGTCATTCAATCTTGATTCGCCTTTACATTGGGTCTTTGGGGACAGCCGCAATAGGCGCCCGAAGTCCTTATATGTGCTGCACCTGCAGACTGGGTCTCTGGAATATATTAATCCATTCAAGCTGCTATTATACAAACAACATATACTAGGAATAAGGGATGGGCAATCTTTTCCATTCTATATACCACTCACTAGTGAGCTGAAAATACCCATGTTGCAGCACTCCACCGGCCCATTGTACTATGCATAATATGGATAAAAAAAAAGCGTTTCTAATATTTAATAATGCACATAAATCACCTATGATGGATGAATCAAAATTGGTTCTCTGTTCTGTATGAATAGATTTAGGGATATCGTATTTTTTGAAACAACGGTTGGAAAAAATTTTTCCAATAGTTTTGTCATGGTTTGTTCGTAAAGGTATCCCATCTAACAATTTAGAAGAATAATCAACTATAACTAAAGCATATATACGATTAACTTCTAGTATAGGTCAAATAATAATATGAGATCATTCATGCCAGTGGAAGAGAAACTTCGCTGCCATAAACTTGCATGACTTATGGCTTTTGGTAAATTTCAAGCTCCCCTCTTGCATCTATCTTCGACAGAACGTCGCTGTTAAGGGCAGTGGAATCTCCAAACGTACGTCCTTTACGAAAATGGCCTGCGATGTCATTAGAAAAATCTAGGATTCGATCTGGTAGTGAGGATGTCAATGGAGGAAGTAAACGAAAAAATTTGACCTCATTTTCATATTCTTGAAAGAGTATCCTTTCCTTTAAGATTAATTAGGTTATAATATAGTACAAAATTAGCAAATTTTATTTAATTTTTTTTTCAGGCTTAAAATTTTTTCAATTCCTTTCAACAATTATAACACAATTTTACGATTAAGCTCGGACTAATGTAATGGCGGAATCTCTTTACTAAAAAAGTTCTTGTAATATATTAGTCGAAATTATTCCACAAAACCTTGAAAATATATCTAGGTAAGTGAAATTAGTACCAGATCGATACACAATTTAAATCCAGTAATGGTTCAAGAATTAGATCAATCTGGGCAAATGATCCTCGGTAGGTTTGGAATTTAATACCCCTTCTATAAGTTCACGATCAGATCTGATCATAAATCCAGCCACCAAAAACTAAGTTCTAAATCTATTGATTCGTCAGGATACGGCTCATAACTTTCTCTGAGTGGTAGAATAATTTTTTGCATAGAAAATATTTTACAACAATACTTGACTACTTTTTCTGTTCAGTCATCTTCGTATTGGGATTGTACCAACTCGATACCTTTCGCACTGTCATCATCATCTATGATAATTTTAACAGCCAGGTGAAACAAATAAAATAGGTATATACAAATACCTCAAATAAGAATATTTAAAAACCATTATATATCAATCCGCTTAAATAAGTTAAGCCTGAAAATTTTGACGATGTGATGACGTGACATGTATTTACAAATTTTGAAATAGTAGCGTGAGGCTTTAAAATACCAGATTACATCTAAATTGGATTGATAAAATCATTGAATTGGTCTGATTTTCTTTAGCATTTTCGGTTTGCCTCTAGAAGGAAGGTTTCAGCTGTTTTTTTATAATTTTTAAGAAAATTTGTAACAATAACTTTTATGCATTGCGATGTGTATGTTAATAAAGAGCTTTTTGCGTGAATCATCGAGAACCTGACCAGTTTTATCAACTCACAACCGTGTAATTTACTAATATTTTTGCTCCAATTGTTGCTTTCATCATTTTCCATTTGCTATAAAGTTTTATTTATTAATTTATGTTCCAAGTGAACTAATTTCATGTCATATTTGACTAATTTTCGTATTTCTGTCTAAAAGCGTGCATGAGATGTTTATTTAAAATGTTTATAAATAGCAGTTATCAAATTTATATTTGAAGAAAGTGCGATACAGTACCTTGTAGAAAAGGATGTACTTTCAGTAGTAGTTGCTAGTGAATTTTGTCAATGTTAGAACGTTAAAAGATATAGCAAACATTTAAAGTGGACATCTAAAAATTGTCGAAAAGCTGCTTCTATTCTTTCCAGAACCTTTTTTTCCTAAATGAAAATATTAATGTATCAAATGATGGAACATGTATACTACTTACTGTAGGTACATCAAACCGTTAATCCAAAAGATTCTCGAACTACCTAATATAAACGTACCAAAAATTTCTAAACATTTAAAATTGCTTGTAAGTGACAATCTGAACTTTTCTGATTTGAGAATTGGTCGAGAATGTGCAGTCGTGGAAATCTATTAAACAAAATTTCGAAAAAATAACTAACATCATGGTCATGAACTTAAGTCAATGAAGGGCCTGAAATAACCCCTCAACATCGTTTGTTTTTAGTTAAATTTCCAAACAGAAAGAAAAAAAATATTGTCAATTATAAGAACTTATGTTCATTCCGAATCAATAATAAACATGTATTATTTTCGTGGTTATAATAATTTGGTAAATTACTATGATCATCTAAATGTAAATCCTAATGAAAACTTTGTGTATCCTACAAGTGGAACTCTTAAAAATACGATAAAGGATACACTTCATGCACTCAATTATAAGATAGTCCCAAGATATTGAACGAGTTCGGTAAATAGAAATGCGAACATTATGGATCCAATCTTTGATGCATTTTTTTGCAAAATTACAATGGAAGAGACACAAAAACAGCCTTTAGGAAGTTTTTCTTGTTTCTTGAATTACTTTGTATCAAGACAATTAATTAGATATATTTAATATTGTCGTAAATTTTTCGAAGCGACAGTTGCATGATGGGAGACAGCCGCCCAGGGGAACTTAATTTTTTTTATTATAATTGACATTACTTAATTCTCTATATCATACAATTGCTTCTATTCGAAGATGAGAGTGGAAATAACCCCTCTGGGGTAAACACTTCCTTCTAAATTACTATTTGGTAAATTTCACGCACCGCTGCAATCTTCTATAGTATTATTGAATAATTCAATTTATATTTAACAATTTTCACTAAATCATCTCATTAAACTTTTAAATCTGATGTATGATATCCTCTAATACGTGGCTAATAAATAAAAAAACATAAGTAATCTTTAAAACTAAATAAAAGTAGAAAACTAAAGTAAAAATTTAATAAAACTTAGCGCCTACCTGTTTGGAAGAAAGTTTTCAGTTATTCACTGATAGATCAAACCCTTATAAAATTTGTTGTAGTCTGAGCGTAATTACTTTATTATTTATCAAATTCTATTTATACATGTATATTTTCTTTATAACTTAATTAACTTTACATAAAAATATATGTGGGTGAATATATACATAGGAAGCTAGAATATAAAATTAAATAAACATCTTTTTTAACTCTTATAACCCATATGAATAACAGCAAGATAAAGCGTCAGAGTAAAAATTTTAGAAAGGTTTAATTATCACAAGGAAATTCACAGTTAGGAGTTTCTTAGCCAGTAGAATTCCACAAGTAGCATATATCGAACAATGTTATGTGCATAATAATAATGCACGTGATTACTTTATAATAAATAAATTTCTATCCAATATTTTTTTCCATGGAATTGAAGCAAAACGTTTCCCAGCATTTTATTTATTCACTAAATATTCCAGCAATCTGTACTGATCTGCAAAAATCTTTCGAGTAAGATTTGGTGATAGTTTATGCCTCCTTAACATTAGCATGAATGAAATTCGTATTACCTTCGGTTCGTAACGAATAAATGTAGAAAATAGGAATGATTTCTGATGCAATGTATATCATCGCGATCCAAAAAAATATTATTTTTTATATGTTTTTGAATTTTGATATCAATATTTATAATTTATTAATTAAAAACCATCGAGCGTGGTTTTACGTTTTTGTTTATATATTGGATTATGATATTATCTTGTACGATTAAAATTTTCGAATACGTTTTGCCGCATCAGATTTTATAATTATTTTTTTCTAAATATATTATTTATGTTAATTTATGAAATAATAATAACAGATTAATAGAGATATGAATAATTTTAAAGATTAATATTATGATCAATGCTCGTAAATTGTCTCTAAGAAAGATTTCGGTATTCCTAATGGTGTTCTCAATTTTTGATTGATATATCTATAAACTCTACTACGTTTACACTTATTCACTTCCATATTTATCCTAGTAATTTAAAGCTCATTTCAACTTTATTTTACCTGTAAATTTTTAATAAATGCAAAAATATATGAATGTCATGATTCTACCAGATTTAAAAAATTATTGCAAACCTCTACTAGATCGTAATCGATTTGGTTCGAAATAGAAAGCGCAAATTTCGTTTTTTCTACTCGGAGTAACAATATATATCCCTGTACAGATATCCTCGGAATGGATTATTAAAGTGGTTTATTCATCCAAATTTTCTATATAAAATTCTAACCCGTGTAATGTTTCAAAGGTTGTTACAACTTATATTTGGTGTAAACGAAATTTAGACAAACTAAATAATCTGAACGTATTTAAAATTCACAAACTTCAAAAAACTTTGTCAAAATTCCTCCTTTACTTTGATGTTTTCTATAAAAACATTATGAAAAGTTAAAGCTATAACAATACCAGTCAACTTGCATATATATATATAATTCTTTAAACGAAATGTGCCACATATCTTATTATACTACTCCATCAGGCAACAAAGTTTTAAGCTAATCATCAAAAAATGTATTTCTCACTACATCAAAATCTACATAAAAACGGCATGATTCAAATTTTAAAAGACGTTTTGATATGAGAAAAAAGTTTTTGGTCTCATTTCCGATTTTAATAACAACCATATATAAATTAACGATAACACTGATCCGCAATATATTCCGGGGATTATAATGTACATCTGGTAATTGCAATAGTTAAGCCTCGCAGGTTTAATCAAAAGGTTTCATTTTACACCAATCTAGATATATAGTGTTTTTATCTGTAATTAAAGCAATAATTCTTAGTTCTTTAATTAATTTATATCATAAAATCAAAGGCTCATCGTTAAAGAAATTTAAAGATGATAGGAAATATTTATTTTTATCTCAATTTGCCGAGACGCTTTTGATATGTGTATTCTCATTCCGAGTCCTCTTATGATTTGGTAAAAAAATCTTAAAGGCAGCAGTTTTTCAAATATTTCTCTATCAGTACCAGTAATAAGACGTGTGATAATCCTCTGATTAGTACTGAAGGTAGATGTTGTTTGGTTTCTATATATATTTTTTACGTAACACTTGACCTAATAAAGGATGCATCATGCAAGATGTGACTTCTACTAGATTTTACAGCAACATAATTCCTTACGTGTTAGCGATACTATCAAAACTTTCGTTTATATTCATTACACCTCTACACTGTCTTTTCTAGAAAATGTTTTTCTCTCTGATAATGAAAATAACGAAAAAGATGGTTTCCTTATATTTTTATATGATTTTCTTTATATTCAGAGTTTACTTAAATTAGCATTCTCAAATTTATAATATTAATATTAAATTTATGATATAAATTGTTTTAATAAATCCAAACCAAGTCTATTAAATAAAAAATTGTTAACAACTTTTATGAGAATAACTGCTACATGTAATTTTTACATAAAATTTTGAAAAATACAGCACATTTTATATCCTGGAATTTTTAAGTTTTTATATGCAAGCACACACCAGATATTGCAGCCTACATGTATGATTGTATTATTTTTTTATAAAATAATTTTTTAAAAATATATTTCCCATTCATCACATAAATTAGTACCACATGAAACTCTTTCAGTTAAAATTTTTAATATACAAAATAACTATTATCATAATCACTTCCATTTAATCACAATAGTTAATATGGTATGGATATTGCACGTCTTTGTTTATTTCTTAGTAGTTTCTCCAGTCAAATATTGAAGCCAACGCTATAAATAAAAAATAATGGTTTTTAATAAAATCATAAAGCCAACTAAAAACAAATAAATTTATTAAAATCATTTTAAGAATAATTTGTCATATAAGGTGTAACAGATTAATAAAAAAAATCTAAAACCAAAGCATTCTGAACCATGAAAAGGAAGCTGGAAATGTTTATTTAACTTTTGCAATTTGATAACTAAAAAGTTGATTTAATATAAAAACTAAGAAAATATTGTAAATAATCAGGAAGTAAGAGACGTCATCACATCGTTTTATTTTACGGAGTTAAAGGTATTAGTTAGGTACGCATTAAAAACAACTAAATTGTTATTTTAATTATTTACCTGTCTGTTTTGTTAAAAAGAAATAACTTTACATTGATAAAATATAATATTTTATATTAAAATATTCATTAAATTATATAAACGAAAAGTTAATAACAATTTTGTGATAATGTAATAGCGAAAAAATATATTAGCTCTTTGTGCTTACATAAATCTTATCGACATTAGTTTATTCCTCCCCAAGGTTAAAATATAATATTTTCATTCTTTTAAAAGTGAATTGATGCATATAGAAATTTATTTATGACATTTCCTACTTAAAAGAATTTATGAAACTCATGAATATATCAATGGACCCTTAGTTATCTTAATATAAGCATGGAGTATTCCAAAAAAATTAAAATTTCCAAATTACCAAATTACAAAATTTATTTAGCATGAAGCCGAAATTTTCAGCAGCTTTGTAAGCCATCAATAAAAACTTCAAGAAATATAGGATTTAGTAAGGATCTACAAACCAAAAAATATTAGCAATATTAAATAGAAACGTGTCAATCATAAGAATTTGAAATAATACATGAGAGGAAATTACTTCAATCGTAAAATATAAATAATTAATTTCAGTTACCCATTTATTTGTATTCACGAGCTAGCTAACAACAAAATTTAGTCGTAGAACACTTTTACACGCTAAACAGGGATCGTAGGAATTTGATCTACTTAGAACTCCCAAACGAATCGTCTATGCCAGCTAAATATTACCTGTTAAGGCCTACCTTCTCAGATATAAAAAATTTAGCATAAAATAAATGTTTGGATTGATAATTTTAGCAATGTATGCATTGCAATATACGAGTGTACTCTTCCATGTTAAATAAAATAATTGATCTAGTCTTTTTTATTGATTAAATTTTCAGTAAAGGAAACCCTATCCCATATTTTTGTCTTAAATATTTACATTTTATAGCTGTTTTTACATGAACACATTTAAAACTGCGTTGATTGGTAACAATCATGAGTAATTCAAAACCTTAATTCAGTCAACACATTGAAGGTTAACGAAACATGGTGAAAATATTGTCACAGGTTGAATTAATGAATTAATTAAAATCCGAAGAACATACAGGGATCAAATATTTTAATTATTTTTTTGGAAAAGATACAATACTTGGGTGTTTTATGCCTGTGACGGTCAGAATATTACATATAAAAAATTTGATAAATTAAATATAATTTATAAAAGAACAACATCTCGAATATACTAAATTAGAAATAATCGGTTAAATATTACTGAATGAATGAACTCATTATTTCTTAAAGTTTTAATTAATTAATGATGTCCTATTTATTGTATTTTCATTCATTGACCTATGAACACTCAATAAATTTGCATTTATCGGATTCTCTCGGGATAATAGCCTAATACTGGGTCAATCAAACAACACAGGACAAAAATAACTTAAATTTTTTATTTTGGGTACATTTTATGATAGATTTTATTCTAAGGTTCTTTGATCGATATAGAAACGAAATTTAAGGATTAAATTGTACTTAATCTTATACAATTGTTATTTTGAAAATCTTTGTTTCGAGCTGATCCCATACTATTATATTAATCACTTAAAACGTCATCGAGTCAAGAAAAACGGTTTAAAAATAATATATATTTCGTATTATTGAAACATAAATAAAAAATAATAAATTAATACTAATTCATATTTCGGTAATGTAACATATCACACCCAAAAATCTAAAATATTTTGAATAAAATTACATAAACTAATGTTCCTATACATTATTTCACTTCAACAATTCTATAATATATCAGACTGAAGGAAAACACAATACTCCAATTTCCAAATAATTTACAATCTGTCCTAAATATTATCAAAAGCTTCCTATTGATTGAAATTTTTTTCAAAAACCTCTGATTTTCCCATCTGATATCATTTTACGAAATCGAAAATGAAAATTTCAAAAATATTTTAACAACTATATTTCTTAACATAGAACTAATTAGCTTCATTTTCGATGGCTTTCGATATACATATTATTTAAAGTATATTTTAGAGTTGTTTTGCAGAGCCTAATATTCAATACATCAAATTTCTGTCACTGGTGAAATTTAAACTTAATTAGTTTAAAAAAATTAATCCAGTAATGTAGAGAAAATGATAAAATTATATTTTGTTTGAAAAATAAATGTAGAATTTTTCACTTAATCAAAGAAATTGACAATTCCTTTCGATACATTATCGTAAGCATTTGTCATAAAGCTCTTCATGGAATGAAGGCCATCAAACAGTCCAAAGTCGAGATCAGGGATTCGAGCCTTGATTTTCGATATCACTTCGTCTGCAACTTCACTTGCTTGCATTCCTTTGGACTTTAAATACCCCGAATATATTGGGTCAGATACAAACTTCATTTTTTCACGTAAAGAACTCATTGCTTCCACAAAAATCATTGACGATCTCTCTAAAATCTTATTTTTTACACTCAATATTTAAAACTCTTAATTTTGGTAATGCCCTCCGCAGGGTTTATACTTCTCAGCCCGTCTTTCACTTCATCGATAAAGTCATCGACAAACCTATCAAGGAGAATATCAACATTCAATATGGCCCCAAAACTCTTATTAAGTAAAAACATTTCGATAAGACAAAACCAAATGAATTACAGAAAAAAGAAGTAATCCACAAAATATCGCTCTCATTTCTCCAGGCTGTAAAATAAAATTAGTTCGAAAATGTACTTATATATAATTTAATATGAATGAAAATATTTAAAATTTAAATAATTAAATTATAATTTACCTTTTATTTATTAATTACACAACAAATTTTGCCTGTTCTTAATTTAGACGCTCATTATCTTAGAAATATCTTAAGATTATCAATCATTTTCATTTAGCCCCAAAATGTTATTGACGGGACATATCACTGCAGTAAATGTGATTAATTGATGAATGGCCGATTCTTTCATTTTTATCATAATTATTTAATTATTACGTATTAAGAACTCAATTATTTAATGAAATAGTAATTCTGTATTAAAATTTTAAGTTTAGTTATTTTGGTTGGTAAGGATCTGATTTCAATTATGTTTAAAATGATTCTTAAAACTGATATCATAAAGCTCTATTAATGTAAGATTCCTTAGTAGTTGTTTTTGGTAAGAATTAGTATAGTTTGTTGCACGATGTCCTTTATGATATTACTATTTGAAATTTTAAAACACGCTCTATGTTTTTTCTGATGAATTTTATTAATTAGTTATACAAAAATTCATTGCTGTAAAACAGATTTTCGTTATATTATTTTAGTAATTTAAAAAATATTTTTGAAGCGAATTGTAAATTAGAACATATTGAAGTAGTCTGGGTGATATTAATTATGTCAGTCGTGCTCAAATTTTTATCCACTTAACTCGAACGATGTTGAAAGTATATTACTGAGCGTATCAAATGAAAAAATTAAATATAACGTAAATTATAATCCTATATAGAATCCAAACAATGAGAATTATTAGTGTCACTTGTATAATGTTTAAAGTGATATTGTAAAATTTTCAGGTTACGTTCATTATTAACAATTCTTTCATTCTAACTGAATTGAATATAAGGCATATAATTATATATTGTTCGAATAGAAGACAAATTTAAGAAGTAATAATTTTTACAAAAAAAATATTAGAACATCACTGACTTTGCTGCCTTACAAATGGTATCTTCTTTTTCCTTTTCCATCGTAGAACACATGTTTAATTAAATATAAAATAATGGTTTTGTAAAATTTTTGAATCTTTTACTCAAAATTGAATATTTTTCATTTTAATATATAAAATACATTTTAACACTTTAAATTGTTATAAAGAAACAATTTTTTACAAAAAATCTTTAAAATCGTTCGGGATGTTAACAAAATATTTATTGTAAAACCAGTCAGACACCAACTACACAAATCAATAGGTTGCCGCTAACCTATGACTATTACTGTTTATATAAAATTATTCAGGTTCCTCATGATAGGTTAAGGATGTATCCGATGAGCCGAATAAAGCCGGTATCTCTATTCCTTTCGCATGCATCTTTTCCACTCTTGATTTATTTGCATTCCTTTTGCATCTATATTGGCCAAATTTTTTCGAAACACTTTAATGCTTTTTCTTCTCAGATCATTTTATTTTTTTTATTTGAAATGATTACGCGCATTTTATCATGTATTAAAGCTATAATTATAATTAGTATCTTTTTCATTTCTACTAAATTAGATAAATCCTGCGTTTCGTTTTTGAATACCTACGGCAAGGGTAAACATGATTAATTTTCTTAGAACAATTTTTATTTCCGGTAGAATATTTTTTAAATTTCTTAGTCCAGAGACTAAATGATCCGATTATTGTTTAAATAAAATTGAAAATTTTATTTAAAGATTCAATATTTATGGCTAGCATAATCAACAATTTTATTCGTTCGTTTTAGTGTATGCATAAGATTTTCATTTATATTCACATTTTCAAGTTTAAAAAAAGCCTTATATAAGACGTCTCATGTTTTTTGAATATAACACCTTTCATCTATCATTTTTGATACTTTTTTATCGAAATAAAACGCTTAATTTTGAGTAAATATAGTTATAATATTTTGATACAGCTGAAAATAATCCTACCCGCTCTTTCAAAAGTTTCATTTTTTAAAAATATCCTACAAATTTTCTATTTTATATACTTTTCAATTTTTCATTTAAATAAAATACAAAATAAGGAGTGATTTTTTCTGACAAAAGTATTCGCTACGGCAATATATATTATTTTCTAAGAAATATTTTATGATACATCTATTGATATTGTGGTCCAGTTTTCAACTATTATTGGATATGCGAACCAGGTTAAACAAAATAATATATTTTTCAGCATCGATACATTAATACTACCATTAAAACAATCATTGTTATTATTAGGATGCAAAAATCCATAATTTATTTTTTAAAAACCTTAATATTCAAATTAATTCCGATAAAATCAGAAGTATTTTTCATCCAGTCGAATTAATGAATAATTGATTCTTGGATAACTTTCTTTAATATTTTTTTTACTAAATATCCTTTTGACTGAAACATTGAAATATTTAAGTCTACCATGGCTCTATTTTTGACATATTTTGCAGGAAAAATAAATTTACTAATCTCGAAATAATTTTCATTGCTATATTCATACCTACTCGTATAATGATAACCCGTTCTTTAATAAATTTGCGTAAATATTACGAATAAATTGGATATATTAAGAACGCGTAACTATAACACAAAATTAATCTTAAGAAACTACTTAGGTTGATTAAGCTTATTTTTATACAAAACAAGCGCAATATATATATATTATTTAGTATAACTTTGAATGTATGCCTATATCTGAAATTTTGCCATTAAATGATAAATTAATCATGACTGTTTTCTCTCCCCAAGAGCAATGGAAACTAATACTCGCACAAACTATTATTTGTTAGGCCAAATATTTTTGACCCACTCAAAATTTTTAATATTTACATGAAGCCGATATTTATAGTGTAAAGCCAAAATAACTAAGGTTATTTTACAGTGTGAACAACCAGTGATGTGAAATCAATATTATACACTGAACAGTATTTTTTTATATATGGTTGATTTAACACCGATGTATATTAAATAAATAAAAATTGGTTAAGGAAATATTATTATGATAAAAAAAATAGATCCTTAAGCTATTCGGTTATTTCACTCGAAACCTTATTGTTTTGGGTATCAATAGACAGAAGAAAGCTAGCAAAAGTCGTCGTAGCTATACTAGATTGTAGACGGATGAATGGACACAACGGTATGCTACCGAAAAAAATATACATTTGTGTTTACATACTGCCTTAATTAATATATGTTCTTCCCGCTGTAAAATAGTTATTTTAATTATTTCTTGCTATTATCGAATAGAGGTGTAGGAAAGACAAGTATAATATTTGAAATTTTCACGAGCCTATAAACAAATAGATGTATTAATATTGATCAATAACATATTTTAATAAAATGAAAAATGAACACAAAATAATCAAAATTAAGTTCGAATGTCTGGCTTAATTAAAGAAGCTCGAAATTTTTCCATATGCTTTATCATAGATATTGGTCATGTAATTTCCAAATGATTCGAAGCCACTGGATAATCCACTATCAAGTGCAGTTAATTTTCCCTTAATCTTGGACATTAACTCATCAGCAATATCGTTTGCCTGACCGGCTTTTGATTTAAAATAACCTGAGTAGTCCTGATCGGTTAAAATTTTAACTTTCTCACGGAGTGATCCCATTGCATCAAACATAACTTCTTTGATTTTATCTACACCCCTTCATATAATTAACAAAATCAACCATCAGCATTTTTTAGGCTTTCCATCGGATTTATCTTACTCAATCCATCCTTAATTTCATCAATAAAACTATCCGCGACTCTATCAAGCAGTTTATTGAAATCCAAAGAAAACTCAAATGTCTAAATGATTTTAGAGTATTCATTCATTTTAATACCAAAAGAATTGCAGAAAAAAGTATTAATCCAACAAATATTCCCCTCATTTTTACAGTATGCTAAACGATAAATTCGGATATGTACTTATATATAATTATTCTGAATGGATATACTTAAATATTAGATAATTGAATGATCATTGATCCTTTGTGTCTTAATTACATTAAAGTTTCATTCAAAATTATATTTATACCAAATTTTAGAGAAATTATTTTTAACGGAATTCTAACAACTATATTAAAAGAACATATATAATAAATCGAATTTAAAGCTTAACTAGGGGAAAAATTAGATTTATTCTTTGAGTTTTATGGTATAATTAATGAAGTAAATTTTATGAATGGTTATAAACTATTTTAAGCAATCATATTTAAAAGGCGACGTATTGTTAGAAATTTGTGACTCCTAATTTTTTATAAAAAAGGTTTTGATTTCTGTACTCATATTGTTATAAATATAATCACTAATTAATATCTTAAATTAGAGGTTTTCGGACTCTCACATCCCGGATATTATAATGGCAGTATATCTTATTTAATAAAAATCACCAACTATTAGCGATAACCAAGTTATTTTATAATTCGATAAATTATGAATAAGGTTATTATGCGAATGGAATCGTTACTATATATTTTTCAAGATTCAAAATAACAATAAAAATCGTGTACATAGAAAGGAGAAAATACTAAGGGGTCATAATTTTTTAATTTTTATAGTTATTATCAAAAAAAAGTCTTTAAAATTCCCACTCATTTCGTTTCGCTAATTTTAGCTTCAAAATTGTTAAGTGTAATCATTTAATAAAAATATAGCGTTTTACTATTTTTTTTCCAAAAAAATTTTATTTTAAATTATAAAAAATAAATTATTAATAAGTGATACATATTTGTTCTTAGCGAATTTTTGTATTTGCTCAAACACTGAGGACTTATATAACTACCTGAAATTTAATCATATTTATTCATAGTTTAGATCGGGCAAATATGCGAAATATTTACTTTCTCTGAGCTTAGAAGAGGATGTCATTGCATAACATACCAAAATTGAAAAGATTATATTATTTTTTGTATCCCTATTTTAATGTTAATAAAGATAATTTTTAAAGTGATGAAGTACATACATGTTATCACAGACAGTAGTATTGTGGATATACGTTTTTTCGAATTCCTGAAGGTGTCCAGAAATATATTTGACTATATAACCAGATTTTTTTAAATTTCTTTCCGAGTATTATGAGAAAGAACATAATGGTTACAAATTTTGAGAAAAAATTATATTAGAGGCTCCAGTATAAATGACATACTTTCGTTCTGAATTTCAAAATAAATGGTAATTTTTACATGGTCAGTATTAATGTGTCATGAGCTGAGTTTGTAAAATTCATAACCTTCGCTATTATAGTTATAACTAATGTGTAGGACACTATTATTAGATTTGTAATTGTCAAATGATTGCTTGTATTGAAAATTTTCTAACCAATTTTTAGAAAATAAGTCCATGAAAATTATAAAAAGATGTTTTTAAAAAATTTTAGGTACGCATTTTTGGTTTATTTGCGTTCACCTTATATTGTTTAGGATAATTATAAGGTGAAATATAGAGTTTCAACAAATTATAGAATGATTTTCATAAGTGCTGTAATTGAAAATAAAATATTGATTTAGAACACACTTTTTTAGAATTTCCTCCATTGTTAAACAATTTTTTCTTGAAAAATTATAAATTTATTGATGTCTTTACAAAATCTGAAGTAGTTATTTTTCTGGTCTTAGTATTCTATCTAGTAATTTTGTAAATTTTTTAATTCATTATATTTGGTTGTTAGGTATTTTTCTTAAAAAAACATTAAGAAATGGCAGAATTTGAGCTAGTACAGACCATTCAAGGTATTAAGAAGGTAATATTCAGAAAGACAGGTTTATATGAATAAATTTTTTACTTTGCATTTGTGTAAAATTAAGGGAAAGAATCTATTTAAAAATTTCGCATACAACATTATTCTAATATATATAATTTGTTATCGCCATATTTGTTGTTATTATATAGAAAAATTCAAATTAAACAAATTTTGTCATAATTTTCTATGCCAAAATAGATGGAAAAGGATTTATTTTATAAAAATTCTTAAAAAAATCAATTATCCTGATTCCGAAACTATTTTTCAATAACCAATATCCCAACGAAAACATTATGGGATTGAATTTTGAATGGCCATTTTAACGGATTATATTTTAAAAATCAACGCAGGATAATCTTGTACAGTAGATTAATAAAATTTTTTCGATACAGCTAACAGGAGTAAAAAAATTTTAAATAAAATTTTCGCAAACAAATATTTATTTTATGGAAGCTTAATAATGGAATATAGCATTTACGTATATTATATGATCTCGGTATCGCTACCATTGCGTTTAAATAATTCCATTAGATGAAATCATTGTTCTATTAAAATATTTTATGGCTTCTTCGATTATATTACAAGTTAATTTGGGAAATTAATATATATAGATTAAATTGTAACTAAAGATAAATACTTAGGCCATTCATGATCAGATTTAAATGGGACAATTTTCGGTCAACGCAGACTTATTTCGGCATGTTCACACCACATTATATTAAATATTCCAATTTTTAAAAATAAATTATTTAAAATAAGTCATATCTAAGTTTTCTAAAATATATCATTATCATGATTAATTTATTTGATAGTTAGAATTTAGATATGAAAATTTTAAAATTCAAAAAATGATCTAAAAAAATATAACAATCATTCTTTTCACAAAATTTTCAAAGAATAATAATACATGTATTGAATAAAATTTGAAGAAATCCTTGATAAATGTTCTTCATTGATCAAATATTGTTTTGTAAAAATATTTTTTAATATCTTTTGTAATGTCATCCCATTAAATAACATATATTGTTAATAAATGTGATTTTTACATGTAGATCTATAAAAAAAATACACAGGTTGGCAATGAGGGTGCATTTCAAAAAAAATTTTAATTTTAAGTGGATTTATTGTCACTAAAGTATTTTGAGTTTGATGGAATAAACTATCTAAAACTAAAAAAAAGACTCTTATGTGCAAATATAAAGTGAAGAATCGAAGAGTCCACATGTGTATGAAGCACAGAAAACTGCCAAATTTAGGCTGAAAAGAGCAAGATACAAATTATTACTGATAAATTATGCTCTAGTTAACAGAAAATATAAAATAGGAGCGTATTATTAGACATTAGTCTCGAATTATTTAAAATTTGTGAAAATATGTAAAGAGCTTTCTTTATTTAGAAAATTTTGAAGTTGGAAAAAATATAATAGACGTCGAAACGTATTAATCGGAGCTCTTGGGGAATAAATACCAAAGAGAGACATTGTGGTTGCATGAATACTTAGTGATCTTGAAAGGTCAACGGCTGGGATTGTATTGCATGTAAAGGTGGAAAATCAGACAGGAGAGCGACTACATAAAATAATTTCACAACATGTACTACATGGATTTATGATTATCAAAATTGCATTGAAACTTTATAGTACATTTTGGTGGTGTGTTAACACTATCGATTGACTCAATAATTTTTCTGTCCCGGAAATCATGGCGTGTAAAAACAAGATTGCAGTGGTGTAAAGTTTTTCATATTAAAAATATCATAAATTCAATGAATGAAGGTGCAGTTAAAGTAATAATATTTAGAACTATCATCTTGAACAATATATATATAACACAGAATATAATTTTATAGTCTATTTAATATATTTTTAATAACGATTAGAGAACAGTTATAGACGGAATAATCTAACTACACTTTGAAAGAAAATTGAAGCCTAAATGTGTTTCATAAAGTGAATATTTCTAAAAAACTGACACTTATTTTTAAAGAAAAGCATGTAACACAAAAAAATAGAAAAAAACCAATCTAAATATGAATTTTAAGTTAATAATGAATATAAAGATTATATAATCCATTTTACCGTTAAATCATTAATGACTTACTTTCTGTTCATATACATAATATTTTTTTGTTTACATTATAAAGATAATCTTATTTTATGTTTTAATAGAGTATTAAAAACTAATATATAAAAATATATATATGATAAGTATCTTCAAGAAACTGGAATAGAAAAGATATTACTTTATCATCAGTGAACCATAGATATTTTGATGTTAGATAGAACAAAAAATTCTATAACCGACACTGATTCAAAGATCTAAGGGGAAAACCACGCGGATTTCTAAATATCCAATTCGTTCGGGGACTTAAAAACACTTAAATTATCCGTACAATAGAAATAAAAAAATAACCAAGTAAAAGTAATTATATTGATTTTGTCCATTATTAAAGTCTTAATTATTAATTTTCAGTGGACAGTTCAATATCGTTACCATTTGAATGATGTACTGTAATATAATATTTTTTTATACATAAGAATTGGCTGCACTGTCAAATTTGTTACACACCCCTTTAGCCTGGTCATATATTCCATAAACGTAATTAATATACGTTCACAGTTAAAATAATACATTTTATGTGAAAGTTTCCTAATTCACAAATACATGAAAATATAACAAAATATTTTAATAAGTTATGTCATAAGTATGAGAGAATAACATAACGGTAGATCGTACTTAATAAACTAGTTTTAAATTTTAATGTTTTTTTGTCAAGCATAACA
>LDMZ01062326.1:0-17494 GCA_001455285.1 Sphaeromyxa zaharoni
TCATGTCATTCAATCTTGATTCGCCTTTACATTGGGTCTTTGGGGACAGCCGCAATAGGCGCCAGAAGTCCTTATATGTGCTGCACCTGCTGACTGGGTCTGTGGGCTATAAGCACGACAGTAGGTTTCTATAATATTCAAGGACAAAATCAACTGGGGTATATTAATCCATTCAAGCTGCTATTATACAAACAACATATACTAGGAATAAGGGATGGGCAATCTTTTCCATTCTATATACCACTCACTAGTGAGCTGAAAATACCCATGTTGCAGCACTCCACCGGCCCATTGTACTATGCATAATATGGATAAAAAAAAAGCGTTTCTAATATTTAATAATGCACATAAATCACCTATGATGGATGAATCAAAATTGGTTCTCTGTTCTGTATGAATAGATTTAGGGATATCGTATTTTTTGAAACAACGGTTGGAAAAAATTTTTCCAATAGTTTTGTCATGGTTTGTTCGTAAAGGTATCCCATCTAACAATTTAGAAGAATAATCAACTATAACTAAAGCATATATACGATTAACTTCTAGTATAGGTCAAATAATAATATGAGATCATTCATGCCAGTGGAAGAGAAACTTCGCTGCCATAAACTTGCATGACTTATGGCTTTTGGTAAATTTCAAGCTCCCCTCTTGCATCTATCTTCGACAGAACGTCGCTGTTAAGGGCAGTGGAATCTCCAAACGTACGTCCTTTACGAAAATGGCCTGCGATGTCATTAGAAAAATCTAGGATTCGATCTGGTAGTGAGGATGTCAATGGAGGAAGTAAACGAAAAAATTTGACCTCATTTTCATATTCTTGAAAGAGTATCCTTTCCTTTAAGATTAATTAGGTTATAATATAGTACAAAATTAGCAAATTTTATTTAATTTTTTTTTCAGGCTTAAAATTTTTTCAATTCCTTTCAACAATTATAACACAATTTTACGATTAAGCTCGGACTAATGTAATGGCGGAATCTCTTTACTAAAAAAGTTCTTGTAATATATTAGTCGAAATTATTCCACAAAACCTTGAAAATATATCTAGGTAAGTGAAATTAGTACCAGATCGATACACAATTTAAATCCAGTAATGGTTCAAGAATTAGATCAATCTGGGCAAATGATCCTCGGTAGGTTTGGAATTTAATACCCCTTCTATAAGTTCACGATCAGATCTGATCATAAATCCAGCCACCAAAAACTAAGTTCTAAATCTATTGATTCGTCAGGATACGGCTCATAACTTTCTCTGAGTGGTAGAATAATTTTTTGCATAGAAAATATTTTACAACAATACTTGACTACTTTTTCTGTTCAGTCATCTTCGTATTGGGATTGTACCAACTCGATACCTTTCGCACTGTCATCATCATCTATGATAATTTTAACAGCCAGGTGAAACAAATAAAATAGGTATATACAAATACCTCAAATAAGAATATTTAAAAACCATTATATATCAATCCGCTTAAATAAGTTAAGCCTGAAAATTTTGACGATGTGATGACGTGACATGTATTTACAAATTTTGAAATAGTAGCGTGAGGCTTTAAAATACCAGATTACATCTAAATTGGATTGATAAAATCATTGAATTGGTCTGATTTTCTTTAGCATTTTCGGTTTGCCTCTAGAAGGAAGGTTTCAGCTGTTTTTTTATAATTTTTAAGAAAATTTGTAACAATAACTTTTATGCATTGCGATGTGTATGTTAATAAAGAGCTTTTTGCGTGAATCATCGAGAACCTGACCAGTTTTATCAACTCACAACCGTGTAATTTACTAATATTTTTGCTCCAATTGTTGCTTTCATCATTTTCCATTTGCTATAAAGTTTTATTTATTAATTTATGTTCCAAGTGAACTAATTTCATGTCATATTTGACTAATTTTCGTATTTCTGTCTAAAAGCGTGCATGAGATGTTTATTTAAAATGTTTATAAATAGCAGTTATCAAATTTATATTTGAAGAAAGTGCGATACAGTACCTTGTAGAAAAGGATGTACTTTCAGTAGTAGTTGCTAGTGAATTTTGTCAATGTTAGAACGTTAAAAGATATAGCAAACATTTAAAGTGGACATCTAAAAATTGTCGAAAAGCTGCTTCTATTCTTTCCAGAACCTTTTTTTCCTAAATGAAAATATTAATGTATCAAATGATGGAACATGTATACTACTTACTGTAGGTACATCAAACCGTTAATCCAAAAGATTCTCGAACTACCTAATATAAACGTACCAAAAATTTCTAAACATTTAAAATTGCTTGTAAGTGACAATCTGAACTTTTCTGATTTGAGAATTGGTCGAGAATGTGCAGTCGTGGAAATCTATTAAACAAAATTTCGAAAAAATAACTAACATCATGGTCATGAACTTAAGTCAATGAAGGGCCTGAAATAACCCCTCAACATCGTTTGTTTTTAGTTAAATTTCCAAACAGAAAGAAAAAAAATATTGTCAATTATAAGAACTTATGTTCATTCCGAATCAATAATAAACATGTATTATTTTCGTGGTTATAATAATTTGGTAAATTACTATGATCATCTAAATGTAAATCCTAATGAAAACTTTGTGTATCCTACAAGTGGAACTCTTAAAAATACGATAAAGGATACACTTCATGCACTCAATTATAAGATAGTCCCAAGATATTGAACGAGTTCGGTAAATAGAAATGCGAACATTATGGATCCAATCTTTGATGCATTTTTTTGCAAAATTACAATGGAAGAGACACAAAAACAGCCTTTAGGAAGTTTTTCTTGTTTCTTGAATTACTTTGTATCAAGACAATTAATTAGATATATTTAATATTGTCGTAAATTTTTCGAAGCGACAGTTGCATGATGGGAGACAGCCGCCCAGGGGAACTTAATTTTTTTTATTATAATTGACATTACTTAATTCTCTATATCATACAATTGCTTCTATTCGAAGATGAGAGTGGAAATAACCCCTCTGGGGTAAACACTTCCTTCTAAATTACTATTTGGTAAATTTCACGCACCGCTGCAATCTTCTATAGTATTATTGAATAATTCAATTTATATTTAACAATTTTCACTAAATCATCTCATTAAACTTTTAAATCTGATGTATGATATCCTCTAATACGTGGCTAATAAATAAAAAAACATAAGTAATCTTTAAAACTAAATAAAAGTAGAAAACTAAAGTAAAAATTTAATAAAACTTAGCGCCTACCTGTTTGGAAGAAAGTTTTCAGTTATTCACTGATAGATCAAACCCTTATAAAATTTGTTGTAGTCTGAGCGTAATTACTTTATTATTTATCAAATTCTATTTATACATGTATATTTTCTTTATAACTTAATTAACTTTACATAAAAATATATGTGGGTGAATATATACATAGGAAGCTAGAATATAAAATTAAATAAACATCTTTTTTAACTCTTATAACCCATATGAATAACAGCAAGATAAAGCGTCAGAGTAAAAATTTTAGAAAGGTTTAATTATCACAAGGAAATTCACAGTTAGGAGTTTCTTAGCCAGTAGAATTCCACAAGTAGCATATATCGAACAATGTTATGTGCATAATAATAATGCACGTGATTACTTTATAATAAATAAATTTCTATCCAATATTTTTTTCCATGGAATTGAAGCAAAACGTTTCCCAGCATTTTATTTATTCACTAAATATTCCAGCAATCTGTACTGATCTGCAAAAATCTTTCGAGTAAGATTTGGTGATAGTTTATGCCTCCTTAACATTAGCATGAATGAAATTCGTATTACCTTCGGTTCGTAACGAATAAATGTAGAAAATAGGAATGATTTCTGATGCAATGTATATCATCGCGATCCAAAAAAATATTATTTTTTATATGTTTTTGAATTTTGATATCAATATTTATAATTTATTAATTAAAAACCATCGAGCGTGGTTTTACGTTTTTGTTTATATATTGGATTATGATATTATCTTGTACGATTAAAATTTTCGAATACGTTTTGCCGCATCAGATTTTATAATTATTTTTTTCTAAATATATTATTTATGTTAATTTATGAAATAATAATAACAGATTAATAGAGATATGAATAATTTTAAAGATTAATATTATGATCAATGCTCGTAAATTGTCTCTAAGAAAGATTTCGGTATTCCTAATGGTGTTCTCAATTTTTGATTGATATATCTATAAACTCTACTACGTTTACACTTATTCACTTCCATATTTATCCTAGTAATTTAAAGCTCATTTCAACTTTATTTTACCTGTAAATTTTTAATAAATGCAAAAATATATGAATGTCATGATTCTACCAGATTTAAAAAATTATTGCAAACCTCTACTAGATCGTAATCGATTTGGTTCGAAATAGAAAGCGCAAATTTCGTTTTTTCTACTCGGAGTAACAATATATATCCCTGTACAGATATCCTCGGAATGGATTATTAAAGTGGTTTATTCATCCAAATTTTCTATATAAAATTCTAACCCGTGTAATGTTTCAAAGGTTGTTACAACTTATATTTGGTGTAAACGAAATTTAGACAAACTAAATAATCTGAACGTATTTAAAATTCACAAACTTCAAAAAACTTTGTCAAAATTCCTCCTTTACTTTGATGTTTTCTATAAAAACATTATGAAAAGTTAAAGCTATAACAATACCAGTCAACTTGCATATATATATATAATTCTTTAAACGAAATGTGCCACATATCTTATTATACTACTCCATCAGGCAACAAAGTTTTAAGCTAATCATCAAAAAATGTATTTCTCACTACATCAAAATCTACATAAAAACGGCATGATTCAAATTTTAAAAGACGTTTTGATATGAGAAAAAAGTTTTTGGTCTCATTTCCGATTTTAATAACAACCATATATAAATTAACGATAACACTGATCCGCAATATATTCCGGGGATTATAATGTACATCTGGTAATTGCAATAGTTAAGCCTCGCAGGTTTAATCAAAAGGTTTCATTTTACACCAATCTAGATATATAGTGTTTTTATCTGTAATTAAAGCAATAATTCTTAGTTCTTTAATTAATTTATATCATAAAATCAAAGGCTCATCGTTAAAGAAATTTAAAGATGATAGGAAATATTTATTTTTATCTCAATTTGCCGAGACGCTTTTGATATGTGTATTCTCATTCCGAGTCCTCTTATGATTTGGTAAAAAAATCTTAAAGGCAGCAGTTTTTCAAATATTTCTCTATCAGTACCAGTAATAAGACGTGTGATAATCCTCTGATTAGTACTGAAGGTAGATGTTGTTTGGTTTCTATATATATTTTTTACGTAACACTTGACCTAATAAAGGATGCATCATGCAAGATGTGACTTCTACTAGATTTTACAGCAACATAATTCCTTACGTGTTAGCGATACTATCAAAACTTTCGTTTATATTCATTACACCTCTACACTGTCTTTTCTAGAAAATGTTTTTCTCTCTGATAATGAAAATAACGAAAAAGATGGTTTCCTTATATTTTTATATGATTTTCTTTATATTCAGAGTTTACTTAAATTAGCATTCTCAAATTTATAATATTAATATTAAATTTATGATATAAATTGTTTTAATAAATCCAAACCAAGTCTATTAAATAAAAAATTGTTAACAACTTTTATGAGAATAACTGCTACATGTAATTTTTACATAAAATTTTGAAAAATACAGCACATTTTATATCCTGGAATTTTTAAGTTTTTATATGCAAGCACACACCAGATATTGCAGCCTACATGTATGATTGTATTATTTTTTTATAAAATAATTTTTTAAAAATATATTTCCCATTCATCACATAAATTAGTACCACATGAAACTCTTTCAGTTAAAATTTTTAATATACAAAATAACTATTATCATAATCACTTCCATTTAATCACAATAGTTAATATGGTATGGATATTGCACGTCTTTGTTTATTTCTTAGTAGTTTCTCCAGTCAAATATTGAAGCCAACGCTATAAATAAAAAATAATGGTTTTTAATAAAATCATAAAGCCAACTAAAAACAAATAAATTTATTAAAATCATTTTAAGAATAATTTGTCATATAAGGTGTAACAGATTAATAAAAAAAATCTAAAACCAAAGCATTCTGAACCATGAAAAGGAAGCTGGAAATGTTTATTTAACTTTTGCAATTTGATAACTAAAAAGTTGATTTAATATAAAAACTAAGAAAATATTGTAAATAATCAGGAAGTAAGAGACGTCATCACATCGTTTTATTTTACGGAGTTAAAGGTATTAGTTAGGTACGCATTAAAAACAACTAAATTGTTATTTTAATTATTTACCTGTCTGTTTTGTTAAAAAGAAATAACTTTACATTGATAAAATATAATATTTTATATTAAAATATTCATTAAATTATATAAACGAAAAGTTAATAACAATTTTGTGATAATGTAATAGCGAAAAAATATATTAGCTCTTTGTGCTTACATAAATCTTATCGACATTAGTTTATTCCTCCCCAAGGTTAAAATATAATATTTTCATTCTTTTAAAAGTGAATTGATGCATATAGAAATTTATTTATGACATTTCCTACTTAAAAGAATTTATGAAACTCATGAATATATCAATGGACCCTTAGTTATCTTAATATAAGCATGGAGTATTCCAAAAAAATTAAAATTTCCAAATTACCAAATTACAAAATTTATTTAGCATGAAGCCGAAATTTTCAGCAGCTTTGTAAGCCATCAATAAAAACTTCAAGAAATATAGGATTTAGTAAGGATCTACAAACCAAAAAATATTAGCAATATTAAATAGAAACGTGTCAATCATAAGAATTTGAAATAATACATGAGAGGAAATTACTTCAATCGTAAAATATAAATAATTAATTTCAGTTACCCATTTATTTGTATTCACGAGCTAGCTAACAACAAAATTTAGTCGTAGAACACTTTTACACGCTAAACAGGGATCGTAGGAATTTGATCTACTTAGAACTCCCAAACGAATCGTCTATGCCAGCTAAATATTACCTGTTAAGGCCTACCTTCTCAGATATAAAAAATTTAGCATAAAATAAATGTTTGGATTGATAATTTTAGCAATGTATGCATTGCAATATACGAGTGTACTCTTCCATGTTAAATAAAATAATTGATCTAGTCTTTTTTATTGATTAAATTTTCAGTAAAGGAAACCCTATCCCATATTTTTGTCTTAAATATTTACATTTTATAGCTGTTTTTACATGAACACATTTAAAACTGCGTTGATTGGTAACAATCATGAGTAATTCAAAACCTTAATTCAGTCAACACATTGAAGGTTAACGAAACATGGTGAAAATATTGTCACAGGTTGAATTAATGAATTAATTAAAATCCGAAGAACATACAGGGATCAAATATTTTAATTATTTTTTTGGAAAAGATACAATACTTGGGTGTTTTATGCCTGTGACGGTCAGAATATTACATATAAAAAATTTGATAAATTAAATATAATTTATAAAAGAACAACATCTCGAATATACTAAATTAGAAATAATCGGTTAAATATTACTGAATGAATGAACTCATTATTTCTTAAAGTTTTAATTAATTAATGATGTCCTATTTATTGTATTTTCATTCATTGACCTATGAACACTCAATAAATTTGCATTTATCGGATTCTCTCGGGATAATAGCCTAATACTGGGTCAATCAAACAACACAGGACAAAAATAACTTAAATTTTTTATTTTGGGTACATTTTATGATAGATTTTATTCTAAGGTTCTTTGATCGATATAGAAACGAAATTTAAGGATTAAATTGTACTTAATCTTATACAATTGTTATTTTGAAAATCTTTGTTTCGAGCTGATCCCATACTATTATATTAATCACTTAAAACGTCATCGAGTCAAGAAAAACGGTTTAAAAATAATATATATTTCGTATTATTGAAACATAAATAAAAAATAATAAATTAATACTAATTCATATTTCGGTAATGTAACATATCACACCCAAAAATCTAAAATATTTTGAATAAAATTACATAAACTAATGTTCCTATACATTATTTCACTTCAACAATTCTATAATATATCAGACTGAAGGAAAACACAATACTCCAATTTCCAAATAATTTACAATCTGTCCTAAATATTATCAAAAGCTTCCTATTGATTGAAATTTTTTTCAAAAACCTCTGATTTTCCCATCTGATATCATTTTACGAAATCGAAAATGAAAATTTCAAAAATATTTTAACAACTATATTTCTTAACATAGAACTAATTAGCTTCATTTTCGATGGCTTTCGATATACATATTATTTAAAGTATATTTTAGAGTTGTTTTGCAGAGCCTAATATTCAATACATCAAATTTCTGTCACTGGTGAAATTTAAACTTAATTAGTTTAAAAAAATTAATCCAGTAATGTAGAGAAAATGATAAAATTATATTTTGTTTGAAAAATAAATGTAGAATTTTTCACTTAATCAAAGAAATTGACAATTCCTTTCGATACATTATCGTAAGCATTTGTCATAAAGCTCTTCATGGAATGAAGGCCATCAAACAGTCCAAAGTCGAGATCAGGGATTCGAGCCTTGATTTTCGATATCACTTCGTCTGCAACTTCACTTGCTTGCATTCCTTTGGACTTTAAATACCCCGAATATATTGGGTCAGATACAAACTTCATTTTTTCACGTAAAGAACTCATTGCTTCCACAAAAATCATTGACGATCTCTCTAAAATCTTATTTTTTACACTCAATATTTAAAACTCTTAATTTTGGTAATGCCCTCCGCAGGGTTTATACTTCTCAGCCCGTCTTTCACTTCATCGATAAAGTCATCGACAAACCTATCAAGGAGAATATCAACATTCAATATGGCCCCAAAACTCTTATTAAGTAAAAACATTTCGATAAGACAAAACCAAATGAATTACAGAAAAAAGAAGTAATCCACAAAATATCGCTCTCATTTCTCCAGGCTGTAAAATAAAATTAGTTCGAAAATGTACTTATATATAATTTAATATGAATGAAAATATTTAAAATTTAAATAATTAAATTATAATTTACCTTTTATTTATTAATTACACAACAAATTTTGCCTGTTCTTAATTTAGACGCTCATTATCTTAGAAATATCTTAAGATTATCAATCATTTTCATTTAGCCCCAAAATGTTATTGACGGGACATATCACTGCAGTAAATGTGATTAATTGATGAATGGCCGATTCTTTCATTTTTATCATAATTATTTAATTATTACGTATTAAGAACTCAATTATTTAATGAAATAGTAATTCTGTATTAAAATTTTAAGTTTAGTTATTTTGGTTGGTAAGGATCTGATTTCAATTATGTTTAAAATGATTCTTAAAACTGATATCATAAAGCTCTATTAATGTAAGATTCCTTAGTAGTTGTTTTTGGTAAGAATTAGTATAGTTTGTTGCACGATGTCCTTTATGATATTACTATTTGAAATTTTAAAACACGCTCTATGTTTTTTCTGATGAATTTTATTAATTAGTTATACAAAAATTCATTGCTGTAAAACAGATTTTCGTTATATTATTTTAGTAATTTAAAAAATATTTTTGAAGCGAATTGTAAATTAGAACATATTGAAGTAGTCTGGGTGATATTAATTATGTCAGTCGTGCTCAAATTTTTATCCACTTAACTCGAACGATGTTGAAAGTATATTACTGAGCGTATCAAATGAAAAAATTAAATATAACGTAAATTATAATCCTATATAGAATCCAAACAATGAGAATTATTAGTGTCACTTGTATAATGTTTAAAGTGATATTGTAAAATTTTCAGGTTACGTTCATTATTAACAATTCTTTCATTCTAACTGAATTGAATATAAGGCATATAATTATATATTGTTCGAATAGAAGACAAATTTAAGAAGTAATAATTTTTACAAAAAAAATATTAGAACATCACTGACTTTGCTGCCTTACAAATGGTATCTTCTTTTTCCTTTTCCATCGTAGAACACATGTTTAATTAAATATAAAATAATGGTTTTGTAAAATTTTTGAATCTTTTACTCAAAATTGAATATTTTTCATTTTAATATATAAAATACATTTTAACACTTTAAATTGTTATAAAGAAACAATTTTTTACAAAAAATCTTTAAAATCGTTCGGGATGTTAACAAAATATTTATTGTAAAACCAGTCAGACACCAACTACACAAATCAATAGGTTGCCGCTAACCTATGACTATTACTGTTTATATAAAATTATTCAGGTTCCTCATGATAGGTTAAGGATGTATCCGATGAGCCGAATAAAGCCGGTATCTCTATTCCTTTCGCATGCATCTTTTCCACTCTTGATTTATTTGCATTCCTTTTGCATCTATATTGGCCAAATTTTTTCGAAACACTTTAATGCTTTTTCTTCTCAGATCATTTTATTTTTTTTATTTGAAATGATTACGCGCATTTTATCATGTATTAAAGCTATAATTATAATTAGTATCTTTTTCATTTCTACTAAATTAGATAAATCCTGCGTTTCGTTTTTGAATACCTACGGCAAGGGTAAACATGATTAATTTTCTTAGAACAATTTTTATTTCCGGTAGAATATTTTTTAAATTTCTTAGTCCAGAGACTAAATGATCCGATTATTGTTTAAATAAAATTGAAAATTTTATTTAAAGATTCAATATTTATGGCTAGCATAATCAACAATTTTATTCGTTCGTTTTAGTGTATGCATAAGATTTTCATTTATATTCACATTTTCAAGTTTAAAAAAAGCCTTATATAAGACGTCTCATGTTTTTTGAATATAACACCTTTCATCTATCATTTTTGATACTTTTTTATCGAAATAAAACGCTTAATTTTGAGTAAATATAGTTATAATATTTTGATACAGCTGAAAATAATCCTACCCGCTCTTTCAAAAGTTTCATTTTTTAAAAATATCCTACAAATTTTCTATTTTATATACTTTTCAATTTTTCATTTAAATAAAATACAAAATAAGGAGTGATTTTTTCTGACAAAAGTATTCGCTACGGCAATATATATTATTTTCTAAGAAATATTTTATGATACATCTATTGATATTGTGGTCCAGTTTTCAACTATTATTGGATATGCGAACCAGGTTAAACAAAATAATATATTTTTCAGCATCGATACATTAATACTACCATTAAAACAATCATTGTTATTATTAGGATGCAAAAATCCATAATTTATTTTTTAAAAACCTTAATATTCAAATTAATTCCGATAAAATCAGAAGTATTTTTCATCCAGTCGAATTAATGAATAATTGATTCTTGGATAACTTTCTTTAATATTTTTTTTACTAAATATCCTTTTGACTGAAACATTGAAATATTTAAGTCTACCATGGCTCTATTTTTGACATATTTTGCAGGAAAAATAAATTTACTAATCTCGAAATAATTTTCATTGCTATATTCATACCTACTCGTATAATGATAACCCGTTCTTTAATAAATTTGCGTAAATATTACGAATAAATTGGATATATTAAGAACGCGTAACTATAACACAAAATTAATCTTAAGAAACTACTTAGGTTGATTAAGCTTATTTTTATACAAAACAAGCGCAATATATATATATTATTTAGTATAACTTTGAATGTATGCCTATATCTGAAATTTTGCCATTAAATGATAAATTAATCATGACTGTTTTCTCTCCCCAAGAGCAATGGAAACTAATACTCGCACAAACTATTATTTGTTAGGCCAAATATTTTTGACCCACTCAAAATTTTTAATATTTACATGAAGCCGATATTTATAGTGTAAAGCCAAAATAACTAAGGTTATTTTACAGTGTGAACAACCAGTGATGTGAAATCAATATTATACACTGAACAGTATTTTTTTATATATGGTTGATTTAACACCGATGTATATTAAATAAATAAAAATTGGTTAAGGAAATATTATTATGATAAAAAAAATAGATCCTTAAGCTATTCGGTTATTTCACTCGAAACCTTATTGTTTTGGGTATCAATAGACAGAAGAAAGCTAGCAAAAGTCGTCGTAGCTATACTAGATTGTAGACGGATGAATGGACACAACGGTATGCTACCGAAAAAAATATACATTTGTGTTTACATACTGCCTTAATTAATATATGTTCTTCCCGCTGTAAAATAGTTATTTTAATTATTTCTTGCTATTATCGAATAGAGGTGTAGGAAAGACAAGTATAATATTTGAAATTTTCACGAGCCTATAAACAAATAGATGTATTAATATTGATCAATAACATATTTTAATAAAATGAAAAATGAACACAAAATAATCAAAATTAAGTTCGAATGTCTGGCTTAATTAAAGAAGCTCGAAATTTTTCCATATGCTTTATCATAGATATTGGTCATGTAATTTCCAAATGATTCGAAGCCACTGGATAATCCACTATCAAGTGCAGTTAATTTTCCCTTAATCTTGGACATTAACTCATCAGCAATATCGTTTGCCTGACCGGCTTTTGATTTAAAATAACCTGAGTAGTCCTGATCGGTTAAAATTTTAACTTTCTCACGGAGTGATCCCATTGCATCAAACATAACTTCTTTGATTTTATCTACACCCCTTCATATAATTAACAAAATCAACCATCAGCATTTTTTAGGCTTTCCATCGGATTTATCTTACTCAATCCATCCTTAATTTCATCAATAAAACTATCCGCGACTCTATCAAGCAGTTTATTGAAATCCAAAGAAAACTCAAATGTCTAAATGATTTTAGAGTATTCATTCATTTTAATACCAAAAGAATTGCAGAAAAAAGTATTAATCCAACAAATATTCCCCTCATTTTTACAGTATGCTAAACGATAAATTCGGATATGTACTTATATATAATTATTCTGAATGGATATACTTAAATATTAGATAATTGAATGATCATTGATCCTTTGTGTCTTAATTACATTAAAGTTTCATTCAAAATTATATTTATACCAAATTTTAGAGAAATTATTTTTAACGGAATTCTAACAACTATATTAAAAGAACATATATAATAAATCGAATTTAAAGCTTAACTAGGGGAAAAATTAGATTTATTCTTTGAGTTTTATGGTATAATTAATGAAGTAAATTTTATGAATGGTTATAAACTATTTTAAGCAATCATATTTAAAAGGCGACGTATTGTTAGAAATTTGTGACTCCTAATTTTTTATAAAAAAGGTTTTGATTTCTGTACTCATATTGTTATAAATATAATCACTAATTAATATCTTAAATTAGAGGTTTTCGGACTCTCACATCCCGGATATTATAATGGCAGTATATCTTATTTAATAAAAATCACCAACTATTAGCGATAACCAAGTTATTTTATAATTCGATAAATTATGAATAAGGTTATTATGCGAATGGAATCGTTACTATATATTTTTCAAGATTCAAAATAACAATAAAAATCGTGTACATAGAAAGGAGAAAATACTAAGGGGTCATAATTTTTTAATTTTTATAGTTATTATCAAAAAAAAGTCTTTAAAATTCCCACTCATTTCGTTTCGCTAATTTTAGCTTCAAAATTGTTAAGTGTAATCATTTAATAAAAATATAGCGTTTTACTATTTTTTTTCCAAAAAAATTTTATTTTAAATTATAAAAAATAAATTATTAATAAGTGATACATATTTGTTCTTAGCGAATTTTTGTATTTGCTCAAACACTGAGGACTTATATAACTACCTGAAATTTAATCATATTTATTCATAGTTTAGATCGGGCAAATATGCGAAATATTTACTTTCTCTGAGCTTAGAAGAGGATGTCATTGCATAACATACCAAAATTGAAAAGATTATATTATTTTTTGTATCCCTATTTTAATGTTAATAAAGATAATTTTTAAAGTGATGAAGTACATACATGTTATCACAGACAGTAGTATTGTGGATATACGTTTTTTCGAATTCCTGAAGGTGTCCAGAAATATATTTGACTATATAACCAGATTTTTTTAAATTTCTTTCCGAGTATTATGAGAAAGAACATAATGGTTACAAATTTTGAGAAAAAATTATATTAGAGGCTCCAGTATAAATGACATACTTTCGTTCTGAATTTCAAAATAAATGGTAATTTTTACATGGTCAGTATTAATGTGTCATGAGCTGAGTTTGTAAAATTCATAACCTTCGCTATTATAGTTATAACTAATGTGTAGGACACTATTATTAGATTTGTAATTGTCAAATGATTGCTTGTATTGAAAATTTTCTAACCAATTTTTAGAAAATAAGTCCATGAAAATTATAAAAAGATGTTTTTAAAAAATTTTAGGTACGCATTTTTGGTTTATTTGCGTTCACCTTATATTGTTTAGGATAATTATAAGGTGAAATATAGAGTTTCAACAAATTATAGAATGATTTTCATAAGTGCTGTAATTGAAAATAAAATATTGATTTAGAACACACTTTTTTAGAATTTCCTCCATTGTTAAACAATTTTTTCTTGAAAAATTATAAATTTATTGATGTCTTTACAAAATCTGAAGTAGTTATTTTTCTGGTCTTAGTATTCTATCTAGTAATTTTGTAAATTTTTTAATTCATTATATTTGGTTGTTAGGTATTTTTCTTAAAAAAACATTAAGAAATGGCAGAATTTGAGCTAGTACAGACCATTCAAGGTATTAAGAAGGTAATATTCAGAAAGACAGGTTTATATGAATAAATTTTTTACTTTGCATTTGTGTAAAATTAAGGGAAAGAATCTATTTAAAAATTTCGCATACAACATTATTCTAATATATATAATTTGTTATCGCCATATTTGTTGTTATTATATAGAAAAATTCAAATTAAACAAATTTTGTCATAATTTTCTATGCCAAAATAGATGGAAAAGGATTTATTTTATAAAAATTCTTAAAAAAATCAATTATCCTGATTCCGAAACTATTTTTCAATAACCAATATCCCAACGAAAACATTATGGGATTGAATTTTGAATGGCCATTTTAACGGATTATATTTTAAAAATCAACGCAGGATAATCTTGTACAGTAGATTAATAAAATTTTTTCGATACAGCTAACAGGAGTAAAAAAATTTTAAATAAAATTTTCGCAAACAAATATTTATTTTATGGAAGCTTAATAATGGAATATAGCATTTACGTATATTATATGATCTCGGTATCGCTACCATTGCGTTTAAATAATTCCATTAGATGAAATCATTGTTCTATTAAAATATTTTATGGCTTCTTCGATTATATTACAAGTTAATTTGGGAAATTAATATATATAGATTAAATTGTAACTAAAGATAAATACTTAGGCCATTCATGATCAGATTTAAATGGGACAATTTTCGGTCAACGCAGACTTATTTCGGCATGTTCACACCACATTATATTAAATATTCCAATTTTTAAAAATAAATTATTTAAAATAAGTCATATCTAAGTTTTCTAAAATATATCATTATCATGATTAATTTATTTGATAGTTAGAATTTAGATATGAAAATTTTAAAATTCAAAAAATGATCTAAAAAAATATAACAATCATTCTTTTCACAAAATTTTCAAAGAATAATAATACATGTATTGAATAAAATTTGAAGAAATCCTTGATAAATGTTCTTCATTGATCAAATATTGTTTTGTAAAAATATTTTTTAATATCTTTTGTAATGTCATCCCATTAAATAACATATATTGTTAATAAATGTGATTTTTACATGTAGATCTATAAAAAAAATACACAGGTTGGCAATGAGGGTGCATTTCAAAAAAAATTTTAATTTTAAGTGGATTTATTGTCACTAAAGTATTTTGAGTTTGATGGAATAAACTATCTAAAACTAAAAAAAAGACTCTTATGTGCAAATATAAAGTGAAGAATCGAAGAGTCCACATGTGTATGAAGCACAGAAAACTGCCAAATTTAGGCTGAAAAGAGCAAGATACAAATTATTACTGATAAATTATGCTCTAGTTAACAGAAAATATAAAATAGGAGCGTATTATTAGACATTAGTCTCGAATTATTTAAAATTTGTGAAAATATGTAAAGAGCTTTCTTTATTTAGAAAATTTTGAAGTTGGAAAAAATATAATAGACGTCGAAACGTATTAATCGGAGCTCTTGGGGAATAAATACCAAAGAGAGACATTGTGGTTGCATGAATACTTAGTGATCTTGAAAGGTCAACGGCTGGGATTGTATTGCATGTAAAGGTGGAAAATCAGACAGGAGAGCGACTACATAAAATAATTTCACAACATGTACTACATGGATTTATGATTATCAAAATTGCATTGAAACTTTATAGTACATTTTGGTGGTGTGTTAACACTATCGATTGACTCAATAATTTTTCTGTCCCGGAAATCATGGCGTGTAAAAACAAGATTGCAGTGGTGTAAAGTTTTTCATATTAAAAATATCATAAATTCAATGAATGAAGGTGCAGTTAAAGTAATAATATTTAGAACTATCATCTTGAACAATATATATATAACACAGAATATAATTTTATAGTCTATTTAATATATTTTTAATAACGATTAGAGAACAGTTATAGACGGAATAATCTAACTACACTTTGAAAGAAAATTGAAGCCTAAATGTGTTTCATAAAGTGAATATTTCTAAAAAACTGACACTTATTTTTAAAGAAAAGCATGTAACACAAAAAAATAGAAAAAAACCAATCTAAATATGAATTTTAAGTTAATAATGAATATAAAGATTATATAATCCATTTTACCGTTAAATCATTAATGACTTACTTTCTGTTCATATACATAATATTTTTTTGTTTACATTATAAAGATAATCTTATTTTATGTTTTAATAGAGTATTAAAAACTAATATATAAAAATATATATATGATAAGTATCTTCAAGAAACTGGAATAGAAAAGATATTACTTTATCATCAGTGAACCATAGATATTTTGATGTTAGATAGAACAAAAAATTCTATAACCGACACTGATTCAAAGATCTAAGGGGAAAACCACGCGGATTTCTAAATATCCAATTCGTTCGGGGACTTAAAAACACTTAAATTATCCGTACAATAGAAATAAAAAAATAACCAAGTAAAAGTAATTATATTGATTTTGTCCATTATTAAAGTCTTAATTATTAATTTTCAGTGGACAGTTCAATATCGTTACCATTTGAATGATGTACTGTAATATAATATTTTTTTATACATAAGAATTGGCTGCACTGTCAAATTTGTTACACACCCCTTTAGCCTGGTCATATATTCCATAAACGTAATTAATATACGTTCACAGTTAAAATAATACATTTTATGTGAAAGTTTCCTAATTCACAAATACATGAAAATATAACAAAATATTTTAATAAGTTATGTCATAAGTATGAGAGAATAACATAACGGTAGATCGTACTTAATAAACTAGTTTTAAATTTTAATGTTTTTTTGTCAAGCATAACA
>LDMZ01062345.1:0-11929 GCA_001455285.1 Sphaeromyxa zaharoni
AACTTTAGAGAGATGCATGGCTGGTGGTAAATTCAGATGACTTAACATTTTGAAGTTAATTATCCAATACATACCGTAATATCCGGCGTATAAGACCAACTCAAGTGTGGGCTAAATTTTGATTATGAAAAGGGGTCTGATTGGCAGGATTTTATGGTACTGATACTTTAAATATTTTTTAGCTCTTTACTTATTTATTTGCTGTTTTTCGAATTTATCGGGTATATGACTTTTTAAGATCTTCAGAGTTTTCACTGACCTAATCTTTGCAGATTTTTAGATAAAAATTTTTGATAATAAAATTATTTATATCCATAGTTACATAATGGTTGTGTATTACTTCTCATTACTCTGAAAACTAAAAACAAAAAAGTGCCAAAATAGATAAAACAGTATCCTGAAAACAAATTTTATCAATTTTCTAGCTGCTTTATTATATTCTGCTACCAAATAGAATGATAAAAAGAATTATAAGGTTGGGGTAGTATACCTGTATTAAACATTAATGTTGCTAACAAGTTGCTACCTCTTAAAATAAATCGTCTATTAAGTATAAAGTAACGCTCAAATTCTTTAACTGTGTATTTTTTCCATAATTTAACTTTAATTTGCCATATTAACCATGCTGACACATCAATTCTTTAAAACGATATAATCAAAAACGAACGGGAAACCGATAATATCTATCATGAAATATTAAAAAGATAAATTTAAAATTAAACAGCAGTAAAACAAATTATCTAGTATGTACTGTATATAAAAACAATAAATTTACAACTACAAACGTAAAAAATAAAACTAATGGACTAAACTAGCCTTTTCTATTAACAATAGAACTCTCAGATTTCATGTTACAATTTAAATCAAGTTCTTTACCCTCTTGTGAATAAAAGTTGTCGCCCTTTTGATACACAGGCTAATAATAAGTTTTAAGAAATAAAAAAGAGTTTACCAATCCATTAATAAATTCATTTACAGGATCCCAACCTGGAACCGGCTCGGACGTAGAATCAATTTTTCCTACATCTGTCAGGGTTAAGGAGGGCATATCAGTGCTCGCCTTTAATGCAGGCTGGATTTGGTTCATACCAAAAAACTTTTCAAAAAAGTTATTAGGTTCATCAAAATCACCAAGACCAAAATCTTCGTAATTGACTACAGAGGCTAGAAGTTCATTCGTTTTAGAACTGTACGTGTCATCATAGATAGGTTCAAACATCTTTTTAGACGGATCCCGCACCTCATCATCAACTCCAAACGCCCTTTTCTGTGAAGGCAAAGTACCTTTTTCCAGTTCTTTTAAGACCGTTGAGAAACCTTCAGGTGAATCATGTCCAGGAGTCGATGAGATATCAACAAAACTATTGCTTATCTTACCGCCTACCACATTGGATGGGGTGTTTCTCTTATCATCAGATGGAGAGTCGAACATATTAAGAAAAGTTAGCTGTGTTTTCGGTTCTGCGACCGAATTCACCATATCTGGGGCATTTTCCTCTCTTAGTAAATCGACCTGTGTTTCTAATTATACGTGAGAACTTTAAATTTTTAAACAAATGAGATTAAAAGTTGAATAAGTACCTTCGATATCAGTCTCTTCGTAAGTAAAGTCAATTTTAAGTTTGATCTCTCTTGGATTCTGCTTTTTTAAATTATCAATCACAGTACATAAAAATCCATCTATCACAAGTGACTGGGTTGACATTTCCAAACGACAAATGGGACAATAAAAATGTGTTCTGTTTTTATTTCTTTCAATTAGTGATTTAAAATCAAAACATTGTATATGGCGACACAGATCACCCCTAACTGGCATCATTATCCTGCATTGGCCCAACGGGCAATACATCTTTAATATCATGAAGCCTCTCGTGGCATCGACCTCGTTTTCAAAAAAGTATCTATTAATAGCTTCCTTAGAAATGTCAACACTAAGTGTTCGTTTGTTGACCAATGACTTCAGAAGAGCCGGGAAGCTTGACTTCAAAACCAAATTAAGTCCAAACTTATAAGCGTCTGGATTAACTAGAGAATCTTCATATCCCTGAGTAGGAAGACCTGGAATACATGAAACCATTTCAATTATATTCTCTTTTTGTCTTAGGTGCTGCTTCAGTAGCAACGATTCATCCCCGAAGAAAGGATCTCGAACGACATTAAGAGAAGCACTATTAAAAGACACATCTAGATTAAAGGGCCATTTATTTATTGAGGTCCCATCGTCATAACACCTGAATTGAACGTCTAAATGCGACTTTGATTTGATTGCACTAAAAACGCTTTCTCTTAGGCTAAAAGTTTGGTTAAACTGGAATACATGGTCATCTTTTTGCTGTTCGCATTGCCATTTAACGAAAGTTGATTCAGGAATGTTCACTATTAAATATGGCTCATCTGATAACAATTCTAAGGCATCAGTCAAAAGAGGCTTGGCTGAAGCAGAGTCAGTCGCCTTCAGTTCCTGACATAACCCGACGATAAAATTAGACATAGAATATTCTAAATGTTCAGTAGGAAAGGTGTTACTTGCGAGAACTTTTGCAGAATCATTCTTTTCTGCTTTAATGATACCAGCATCTTGTTTTTCTGCTCCTACTTCAATTGTTGGATTTTTTTGATCATTAAAGCTCTCGGCCGACCCTTTCTGTGGTAATATTTCAGTAGGGGCAGCACCATTTTGTTCATTTATTGGGTGATAATGTATAGTACTTGGTTTCGAGTTGTTACTTATAGGTCTAGCAGTAGATTGCCTAACAGACGGGTTGGAAAGAGGGTTAAAAAGCCGTGGATCAATTGCTGAAGGAATCGGATTCATGTTTGTAACCAGTCCATTATTAATTACCATAGGTGATTGACCACCCACCATCTGCATAGGCATGTTGGGGCTTTGAATCAAACCTTCTGGTCTGGTGCCTACCTGAATACCAGGCAAATGCACTTGGTTAGGAAAGGCTTGTACTAGTGCAGGATTATGTTGGGGAAGCATTCCTCCGACCATAACATCTTGGGAAAAAGGTAAATTATGTTGTAAACTTGATTGAACGGGTTGTCCATGCATTACACCTTGATATTGTTGAGGCATAAATACCATCTGGGGTTGTCCTACCTGTTGGGCCGGAATAAGATTTGGATTCGGATTACGAATCCCAACAGGCATAAGCAGCTGTTGTCCAGGAGGTCTTCTGATACCAAAATTCTGAGGGGTTGTCAGCATCTGCTGACCCCCAGGAATAATTATCTGGGATGGATTTTGCGGTGAACCCATCATGATACCTGAGTTAAGCATCGCCCCAGGATTACCAAGAGGCACGGTATTCTGTGGAGTCCGAATAACTTGGGGAGTCATATAAACTATATTTCCTGTATTTTGTCGCAACATCCCTTGGTTTAGTGGAGTTGTACTGAACCGAGTACCCTGAGGGAAATTTAAAGGATCCTCGATTGTTTGAACAGGAAAACCCATTTGTTGAGGTCTCTGTTGAACATTGACAAAATGAATCTGATTTTGTTGAGCGTTAAACACAGGTTGATTAGGTTGGGGAATAAATTGAATGACTTGACCATTGGAATCGGTAGCTGTCATCGTATTTAAATCCGCTCGTATCGATGATGGATTTACTTGTCCTTGAGGCTGATATAGAACCATTTCTGGAGCCCTCGGAGTATTACTCTGATTTTGATTCGGTTGATTCATTTGTAGCTGAGATGTTGACAATAAATTCTGCGCTGGCAGTGACGAAAGAGGCGTATTTGCATAATTTGAAGAGGCAACTGCAGTGGGCTGGTGAACGCTACGAGACTGCATATCTTGAACGTTACCAGTATTTGGGGTGTTTTGTCCATTTGACATGGGGGAAATTGGCATAACCGTTGGAGATATATGTCTATAACTATAAAGAATATGAACAAATATTTACTTTTGCGGAGGCAGCAACAAATTCAATTGAGAATGCTGAGCCTGTGGAACAGATTCAGGGACGGTTAAAACTTGAACCAACAATCCAAACAGACCTTGTAAAATTACTAAGTAAAATCAATTGAAGAACCAGATCCAGCCAGGTTTGGAGTAAATAAAAGTGGTATTCTTGATTTGACAATAGCTATAAACTGGCTAATTTGATCTATCACGATTGAAGAATTAAAGAAATCATGAGGTACGGTTAAGCAAAGGAGTTCTTCGGTTTAGTTGGGCTTGAATTATCTTTCAAAATTAGATTAAAAAAAATCAGACACCGTGAGACATTCACCAAAAAATGGCTCAATACTTTCAATATTTGAGGGTCCTAATGTGGCACACATATTTGCGAGTTCAATAAGCCCATTCAACATAGTTTCAAAATTCCTCAAATTAGCTTGAATGCTAGCACAGCTTATTTGTTTTGGTTGAGTTGACATTCAAGAACTCTAACAACTATTAACAGAAATCAATGATTTATTATATAAGAGAAACTCATTAAGTAAAGCACCACGTTTAATAAGTTATTAATTATCAGTTACATGATTAATAAACGCAAAAACATTATAAAGCAGAAAAACAGGGTCGACCTGAGCAAGAAAGCAGTGAAATAAATACTGAAGGAAATTCATTAACATAGGAAATTATTAGAAAGGTTTTGATAAAAAATCTTCCTTATAACTGATGCATTCACTATGCGAATACACAAAAAATATGACTTATTGGATAATAAAGAAATTTTTATAACTATCTTCACATTAGTATACAATTTAATTTCTTAAATACCGAGGATCAAATGCAGGGATCAAACTAGGTCAAAAACAGAGAGTGGAGGGTTAGCAAAAAAGGCTAGTGACACACAAGGGATTAGAGAACCCAAAGATATGTTACAAAAGCAATGTAAAAAAAAATTTTATTTTTAGGTAGTTAGAACTACTTATTATTTGATAAGGCCAATAAAAAGTGAAGCAGAGGGAATAAGTTTCAAATAGGATTAGCGGTATTGATCAATAAATCTGTCTAAATCGCGTTTCAAAATATGAATTGCCTATTCATTATATTGAATCAAAAACAGGAAAATTTTGTATCCTAATGTTAATCGTATCTATTTTTCGATGTAAAATAGGATATCCACCTTTGACATATAATGTGTAATTAGAAGGGATAAATGATTTAGCTTTCGGCAGTGACATACATAGGAATTAACAGGTAAAGTACAAAATACACAAATTAATTAAATTAATTTTGATTATCTCAATATAAAGAAGTGATCGAATACGATTGATCACATACCCATACAATGTAAGGATCTTATCAGCATGTTTTAACGGACTAATTTGCAATTCACATATTAAATAATGAATCAATATGATCACATCATATTGAAAAAATTAAACAACAAACAGAAAAGCATCTATTTAATATCAAATATAAAAGGTCACTTCCTATGATCACAATGATGAAAAGCTTTTGTTGTCATAACGCCAAAGAAAGAATTATATCAACAAGTTAAAAGCACAAAACAGTAGTAAAATACTTACTTGATAGGATAAAAGTACTAAATACTGAATAAAAGAACAATCTGACGTTTAAAACGATACCGAATAGTCCTAAAACCTAGATCTTCGATCAACAAAGTATTGTGACGTCATAATGCGCGACACAATCTAGCCACAGGCGGTCCCGATAATTGTAAATTTTAGACCTTGGTTTACTCATGATGGCCGATGGTTAGGGTCTCAACTGTAGGCTTGAAGCCAGTAAAAATAAAGGAAAAAAAATGAAAATGTCTATCAATGTTACAACAATAGGAATAAAGAATTTTATTTTTAGGTGATCGTTTATGGTTTTAATACTCTTCGGCAGCTTGGGAGTTATTATTAGAAGCATAATACGGTATATGGTGTTTAGCTTAGATGTTCAATGGATTATCTTATTGGTAAGTAGCAGAACAAATTAACCTATAATCATAATAAGGCCTATAACAGTTCAAAAAGAAACGACAAAAGCAATTTTAGACTAATAAGCTTATTCAGCTACAGGTTTGAAGACATTTCTCACACTATAATCGGATAAAGTTATTACGCCTTATCTGCTAATAACCAAAGACTGATAAGTCACCACCCGCATTAGAACCAAAATTTTCTGCTCAAACTGTCCTAAAGTTAGTATAAGGAGCCGATTATTTGTTTTTAACGTTAATACTGAAGAAATATATCCAAATATCTTAAAACCAAATATGTTAGAGCTCGATTGATACATTTGGAATAAGTCTAATGATGTAAATAAACATTTAATTATGTACTGATATAAATATTTATTAGCAGTAGAAGAATGTTATCAATTAAAGTCGGAAAAACAAGCAACTTTCAGAAATCTTAAATGACTATCTTAATGAAACATTTATGCTATCAAATGATACGCTAAATTACATCTTTAAGCCAAAATTTTGCCGTAACAGCTATTATATGGATAAAAGGATTATTTTTGATGATTAAATTTGGGTTATACGACGAATAGTTTGAATGTATTTGCGGAAACATATTTTTAACCGGATATTCATTCAAACATGCATTAGCACAAACAAATCAGTTATTAAATGGTAAAAATGATCGTTTTAGAACTTCTCTGTAAAAAAATGTTAAATCGCTACCCTTTCAAGATTTCAATGTTAGTATAATGAATAAAGACTATTGATAAATAATATCTCGCCGCTATGAGCATTAAACAAGAAAAGAATCTGCGATCATATTGTAAACTTAAAATATACGACGAATGGAATTTCGTTTTGTTATTATAATGTTAACAATGAAATTTTTTATAATATTGATTAAAACATACTCTATAAATACAATTATTTTATACTGAAATTTATACTCAAAACGATCTTTCTGTTATGTGATATAGTAAGTTAACATTTAAAATCAAAGCTTAAAAATAATATACAGGACGGCAGAGAAGAATTTGAGAAAATCTATCTTGATAAAGTAATATGGAGGGATATAATGTCGTTTCTGTAACATAAGTAGAAATAAAAATGTTTTAACGGCATATATTTAACCACACCTTATAAACGATGATTTATATGATAAATTTTTTTTATCTAAAAATATTTGACAAAGTTTCAAGCAACAGCTCAATACAGGTTTTTTAAAAACACTTTGGTCACAAAAAATCTAACATCGATAAAATATTATTATTCATGCTTTATTACAAAATCGTTGATAGTGATGAATCTAGTGCAGATAAATATATTTGATATTTTACTGGCCAGTAATAAACTTATATATGATTACTATTAATGCAAATTCCAAACAAAAACTTGGATTTACAATTTTGATTATCGTCCATGATTGATATTTTACTATTTTTAATTCACTAACTTTTCCCGCCACTTAACTATTTGATTTCGAATGTATCGATGAGAAATGTCTGATAAAACAAAATCTAGAATCATAAAAGTTAAAAATTCTTCATAATATAAAAAATTCAATGAAAGAAAGTATGTAAACAATCCAAATTTGAACTAATCTTCTAAGTATTTTACATGATTAAATAACCACTGGTTCAAAATACAATAACGGATTTGACTTATTTTTAATTATCTAATTTTTAATTTCAACAACAATGAAAATATAATAAAAAGGTTTCTATGCAAAAATATAATAATTAGGTAGATAAACATTTATTGGACAAGAGCAAATATATAAGCTAACTCTTCGAGATGTAGTTTAATAAATATATATATTTCGTTTTAAAATTGTTACTTTAAGGCAAATTAGGGCTTAAAACTTTTTTTATTTATTTATAGGCTAATTATTATTTGTTTGGATCTTTTAGTCCCAACCCGCAATGCAAATTATGATGTTTACATTCGAATTTGAACCAACAGCTCAAGTTTAAATAAAAAATCTTTGATAACCATATAATAAAAATAATATATATCCATGCTGACATCTTCAATTGTAAAAAATTTTAGTGTTACATAAGTATTTCAAACCTTAAATGAGAGTATAAAATTATTATTCTTAATAAAAAAATGGTATGCAAAAAAATTTATTTATTTTATTCCCTCGTAACTGAGATTTTGCCCTAAAAATACTATTTTAAAGGTTATTGTAAAATCATATCAAATTCAAAAGATACGTGGTATATTTTGTTGTGTGTGAATAATTTGGTTTTTACAATACATCTGAACAAAAATATAATTAGAATGGACTTGCTAAATTGTATTAATTATTGATCGATTATTTACATTTATAAAGATTATTATTCCGTAATAATTTTTCGAAAAAACATATCTTGGCATAATATATTTATGCATTAGTTCGAAGATCGTTCATCCATTTTTAAATTATCAATCAAAGGAGATAATCATATCCTAACTCACACAGCCAAAATCTATGTACTCATTATAATTATCTCTGCTATGCTATTTTAATAAAGATCAAATGTTAGATAAGTAGATTTTTTAATATCTCGAAATATACGATTTATGGTTGATTAAAAACATTTAATGAAGAAAGTTTGTTTTAGATAATTACGAAGAATGGAAAAGTTAAACAATTAATAAATATAATAAAAATTTTAGATAAGAATTAGATTAAAGGAACGGCTTATGACTTCTTTTTATATTTAAATTGATTCCTTATTTTGAACTATTAAACAGTATATTCTTATTCAAATAATTAAGTCATGCAATTGTTATGATTTTTTCAGCCCTTAAGTCATAATGGATCTAATTTTATGTTATATGATGAGATTATTTGATGATTTTTATTTTTTATTTAATAAATTCATAAAAAAGATACCCTTTTTTTATTTATTTGTTTAAATCGTTCATATATTTTTATTAATTATTAAATAAAAAAACGGCTATCCATATTCTTCCAAAAAGCTTTGATAATATCAAATAAAAAATTAAAATATCATTAAAATCAAATATATATATGAGTAGAAATCGTTTCGTATAATTTTTTTTAAATCACTACGAAGTAAGATATAAAAAATGGGATACCAGAAGAAAATTTTGTAAATTCAGTTGTTTTTTGTTTGACATGAATCTTTGATAACATTTTTAAGAATTGATTTCACTAGTTACATTTTAAAAAGTAGAAAATAATTACGATAATCACATATATATTATTTTATTCTGCGGTAACTGTCTTAACGTGTATACCTAACATGAAAGTGTCTGCAAAGTATAAAGATAATTTATATCGCAATATACTTGTGATATTTTTTTTAAATAAGACTAGTTAAAATTTGTCTACTTATCAAATTAATAAAAGAATAGCTCAGTCATATCCGATAAGTAATCGAAGAGTAAGTAGGAGTCTATTTATTTTATTCATTCGTATCTACAGATTATTGATAATTCCTTGTAAGCTAAGACTAATAACTTAATACCCATCATATTCTAACTATTTATGATAAATATATTACAAGAAGTTATAATTTTAAAAAAGATGTGACAACTTTTATATCTAGAAATTGAGCTTTTAATTATTAGAAAAAAAAATTAAACTTGGTTGTATCTTATATAAAAAATAAAGATTAATTTTGAATGGCAATAAAGGCCAAGCATAAAATTTAATCACTAATGAATCAGCACATTATAATTTCAATTAATATTAATGTACTTTCATAACAACAGAACAAGTGTTCTTAACCCCCGGAAAAAAGAATCAGGGTCTAAATTTTTAAGGAAATTTCCTTGGCTTAAGTAAATTTCAGGTTTAAAAAGGAATGTTGGAGACATTAGCTTAAGTAAGTAAAAACATACCTAGGAGCCAATAACTGTTTTATTGTGGCAGTAAATTTATTCACAATTTAACGCCCACTCTGTCGTTTATAGCCTGTTAACGTTGTTAAATATTTTGCTTATGGCATATACGAGCATATAAGTCGATCATACACTCCATGTAAAGTTACTATTTTTCGATTAGCGTGATGGCCCTAGTTCAACAGTGCTGGTTCCCATGTTATCACCAAACCTTAGTCACCAACTTTTTAGCATGTAATTTAACAACTTCAGGCACATTAAACTAATCCTAATTCAAATTATATGTAAATTTAATGATTTTATAAATTAAATTCAAGAAAAAAACACTTTTCCAAGTAAACCTTCAAAATTTCTGCCCTTTTTCAGCTAAACTAATATATTCAATGTAAGCGTTTGATCAATCAATTTATAAGTTCCATTTTCCTTTTTTTCTAATATATTCTCTTTACCTTTTAATGTACTATATTACATCTTTCAGAAAAATATTTATTTTGTTTTCGTTTTCATTCCGTTATTCAAGCTTTTTGTTTAGCTCTAGTTATTTTAAAAAATCAAGGTTTTATAATTTTCAAAAAACCGAAGTACATTTTGTTTGAGTTTATTTGTAATTTTTTTAATAAAAAAGTGATCATATTATAGTGAAACAACTAACTGATCACGATATATCGGTTATTTCCGATAATAACCAGATATTAAAGAATGTATTCGCTTTTAAGGGTGCTAACTTGTGCGACGAGGCGGCACTATTTTCTTAACATAGTTTAAGTGTATTGTGACATAACTTTTCTTGGTGATTTGGAATCAGCGAACCATGGTTATTTGGTTCCCGGGAAAGATGACCAGTAAGGTCTCTTTGTATCTGGCGGTTGCAAACTGGGTCTGCACCACAATATCTTTAACCTATTGAGAAAGTCAAAGATTTTAAAATCCACTTTCATTTAACTATATATTATGCTGCTTAATATTATTTTTAAAAATAGAGGTTCTTTTTTATGTTTATATATTTTTTTTTCTTTCCTATTCTTATCACTTTTTTTCATTCATTATTTTAATTAATTCATTAAAAGTTAAAGAGCATAATATTTTTAAATATATCTGTATAATTGATAATTCGGAAATTTCTCATTTGCCTACTTTTTAAGCCTCTTATTCTTCATGTTTGATGAAATTTTTTTGTATAAAAACTTTTATTCAATATTCCTTCTAGGCTAAAGTTTTTGATCGAGTTTAGTACGCACAAAAAGGTAGAACTCTAACTTAAATTAACGTCTGTATCCAACTATAAATTGTATTGACGAAAAAAGTACAACTGATATATTAAAAAACTCTAGTAAAGGAGCACAATTGATTAGTTTTACTTGTTGTCATTGTCATGGAGAATATATACAATAGTAGGGAGTGTCTAAATATTGTATATTTTTTCATTAGTTACAAAGATATCTTCTTTATTTTTGAAATAATTTTCAATAATGTATCCAATGACTCATATTCCGAAACAATATTGCCATTATTAAAGTAATCCTTAAACATCCTTTCATAAAATTTCCATAACAAACTGGTATTGGTGGATCTACCAAAACAAAGTAATAAGAATAATAATAAATCGTCAAATTAAGCGGATGTCAAGGGACAGAGATAGAGTACATCAGATGGATAAACCCTTCCAACTAAAGATTTCTTCGAGAATTCAAAAAAAATATTTTTTATAACCAATTTTTTAACCGATTAGAACTATAATAAAAAATAATGCTAATGATGCATTTTGCATCATTCAGGATGCCACCAAATTTGGATGATTACCCTGCGTAATCATGTAAAAAATAAATTCAATATCGGTCTATATTAGGAAAGCACGTGCCAATAATAATAGCTTTTTTTGTAATATCACTGTTTATGGTGCTCTATAAAAAATTTTCTATTTTTGTTATTACATAGAGCCCCAAGTTGCATTTGGCACAGCAAATTCTCAATACGTTGAGCCTAGCCTACATCTGTTTTTTTCTTTTATTCGGGATAATCACATATTTAGTCGAAACGTGAAATCGTGGATTATTTTTATTCTTTTCAGAAACATGGTTTCTATTATACATGATTTTATTGATGCATAAATCATTTTATAAATAATGTATTGTCGTGAACTCACGTGAGTCCTCGACGAACCTTTAAAAGGAGCTACACGAGGCGGTGCG
>LDMZ01062350.1:0-11129 GCA_001455285.1 Sphaeromyxa zaharoni
AAAAAAAAATTTAAAAAATATTTCCTTTCCTTCTATCCTGATGCTAAATTGAAACTTTTTAGTTCGTTTTATCAAAGATTCTTAAGTATTTATTAAAAATACTGAATTATACCAAATTTTTAATCGCTTTTATTTAAATATTACAAACGTGTATTTATGGTTCCCAAAGAGAGTATAAAAAATTAATATAAAAATAAATTAGTATTTTCTCGATTTAACTTTATTTTTTAAATATTTTTAAATAGATGAAATTTCATTTATGCAAACAAATATTACTCATCTAATCAATTTTATTAATTAATGAATAAATGCCTTCAACCTTTAAAGGTCTAATATTTCAATTTAATTATATAATTTTTTTATATCAAGTTATTGGATTCAGATTCAAATAGAAAATTGTTCAGAAAAACCTTAGCATTATAAATAATATTTATAGAGTTTTTATTTATTTTATAACGCTCTCGAACATTTTGTAAAATAGAATTTAGATGGATAGTCTATTATTTATATAAAAGTAGAAAAATCTTTTACATTTTTAAATAAAAAATAAAATAAAAATCAATTTTAATGATTATTGCTAAAAAGAACATGCGATATGATATAATAATATATTAAAAGCATAAACGATAAAGGAAACATTCTTAGATATGCTATTTATTTGCAATTTAAATATTTTTAGATATATATTAGGCAGTTTTATTAAGAGAAAAATATGTCCAGCTTCAATGTTAGCAACACAATTCTAAATTTTAAAATGAAATCAATTCCGATAGGACGATGATCGAAGTGAGTACCGCAAAAATACATTACTTTTTTAAGTCAATGTATAATAAAAAAATTTTATGCAATATATTCGAAGTGAAAAATTATTTTCTGATTTTTATGACAAAATTAAAAATTTTTGATTAACGTGTTTTAATAAAACAAAAAATAGATGGCCTCTATGAATTGTCAATACTTTTAACCTGAATAATTAAAAAAGGCAGCCATCATTTAATTATTAACTTTATTTTCTATATTTAACAACATATAATTAATTTAATAAAAAATTGGTAATAGTTCTTTTGCCTAAATTAAAAATTGGTTTTTTCTTTTAAATTTTTGACGGAAGTTATTTTTTCGGACGGTTTTTTTTATTTTAGCAATAATTACTACAAATTAAATTTTATTCAATTCTGCAAAATATTTTTTACTTTTTCAGAATAACGGATTAACCAGAAAAGTGTTATTTTGCAAAATTAATTATTTAAATCATATAAAATAATGAAAAACAATATTAACTATATTTTAATAAATAAAGAATTAATTATTAATATCGATATATTGTTTATTAATGATTTTCATTATAAAAAGTAATATAATAATGAAATGATTAAAATCTATGTCATTCAATTTAATATAGATATTATAAGTATATTTATAAATTTATTAATTATATAATATTATTAAAAAAATAAGAGCATTAATATTTATAGACCTGTACGAGACATGTATTTTACTTCAAACAGCCGTCTCCGAACATGTAAAAAATCATTTTCTCCTATCATATTGCTTCTGTGTCTATTCGTTTTAGTAAAAACTTTATTAGTTTTAGATTTTAGCAAAATTTAAGTCGCACGAAGCCCCTTAAATCGTATAATATTTAATAATTTAAAAAATAACCTTAAATGAATTTTTCAGTTCAATGTAACTGCGATAACCATGAGGGGATTTAACCGAGTAGGTGTACATGAAAAATATAGAGATGGTCTGAAGACCTAAATCCATCTACTACACGTGTTAGCGACCTTACTGGTTTTTCTAATTTTGATATTTTCTGACTTATCACGGTTATGAAACATAATTATTAATTTAAAAAAATATTCAAACTAATATATACCAATTTGAGACTGTAATATTTTATCGGTCGTCTTGGCGTTGCCTAGTATAACTCGTATTGTGTTAGTATGCGTCCATGTACTACAGTAATAAATACATGCAAAGCATTTTCCTTATTTTTTAATTCATAACATTTTTCAGAGTTGAATAAATTTTGCCAATTCACTTATAAATTTAAATGATTAAAGAATCATAAATCTGATCTTGAATAACTTATTAATTTCTTAAGTTTATCTTTAACTTCAAGAATTTTCTTGGGGTTTTAAATTAAGACATATAAGTAAATTCTAAATAAGTTTTTAAGTAGAACCCCTTTGATTTTTAAGGGTATAAAAGAATCAATGATTTTTGTTTTACTCAGATAAAATTCATATTTTCTGCATGGCTGAAAACAATTTTTTATTCAGATATGCAGATAAACAACGAGAAACACTTCTTTAGACACAAAATGATTGGATTATTCTAAAATGAACAATAACTGGAAACATATATGAATTATATATACCTCTAGTTATAATCATCTGAAAATAAAAATATTGATCCAAAGCGATACTCTGATTTTATCGTTCATAAGTTCTTTTAGATGCACTTAAATTGTTTTAAAATTAGGAAAAGAAACAAAATTTCCACGTTTTATGAAACTATTAAACATAATATCTATAAATAAAAAATTTTAGTAATCTCATTCTGACAGTATTAATATTATGTGATTCGATCAAAGAAACTTTACCTGAGCTTTTCAATGAGAGTTCAAAAAGATAAAAGTAAAGTAAGATTTTGTTAAGGTATTTTTATCTAGAGGTAGCGTAATAATGAAAATACATGCTCATTTCTAGGCTGTTAATTACCCGTTTTAATCGTAATAACATTAATTACAAGATTTCGGTTTAACTTTACCTTCTAAAGTAAAGTATATTTAATTAAAATAATTTCAATTTTAGTAAATTTTTTACAGAGTCCTTGGATATAACTAGAGTAATGATGCAAACTTCTGATCTCTTCATAATTATTTTTCTGGTAGGAATTATTGTTTGTATTTCGCTGGCTGTTATAAAACTATGTCAAGGCGAACAGGGAAACGGAATTCCATTGTTATTTGTCGATTAATTTATTTTAATTATTAAGCTTCGGTAGTTCCAGATCACGTCCTTATTGCGTTATATGTAATGAGCGATATTCACAATGTATCAATGTATAGTTTAACAAGATATCTTATTATTTATTTATATATATATATAAATTAGCTATTTTTTATGGATTTTCAAACACTATAATATTATTAGGACGGAATAATTGATCAAGTACATTCAATAAATTTTTTATACAATGCAAGTGGCCTTTAAATTTTGTTCATCGAAAGTGTCAAAAAGAAAATTATTTTGCATACGAGATACAAATTCCATTTTTTTATATACATTGAGTTATGTTTTAGTTAATTATTTGGACCAATTAACTACGTATTACCGATTGAACTAACTCTCTTCACAATTGTACCTGGAAAAAATCATTATTAAAAGAATTAATATGGAAATATTTATGTATCTTTTCTTCTGGGTTCTATTATTTAAATTTCATAGTAGATGTTTTGTAAGCTCTGCAGTTGCAATTGTGCTTGTTTTTCTGTTTCAGTAGAGAGGACAACCCCTCCTATATATAATCTACAATCATCTTTCATATCTAAACCAAGTCAAAGATAAGTAAGATTATAAATTTTTCTTTGTTCCGTTAAAATTTTAATCAGATAAATACATTTTTAAAGAATTGAAATTTATATATATACTACCATAAAGTTAATCTTGCATAAAATTTAAGTTCTGGCCTTTCCTTCTATAGCTATTTCATTTCAAAACTTTTTTAGGTATTTTAAAAAAAGAATGAAAACCAATGATGATTTTTTATCAAAACTAAAGCATTAAGAAATCAATGTTTCTAAATTTTCAAACTATTGATAACAAGAAAGCTATCGGATTGTAATAAGGAATTACTTTATCACCCTAGTGATTGTAGTTTTGACTGTAATTATTAAAGAAGATACCACTATATGTGATTAATTGCCTTTAGATACTATCATATCCGCTTTAAAATTTCATGGAATTATAAAATTTTAGTATAAAAATGTCAAGGGATTAGTATTCTTTGGCTACAAAAGAATGTAATAAACATGTCTTCCACCAGAAAAATTTTGAAATAAAAGATACATAACAGAATTAAAAAATGTACAGCAATAATTTTAGGATATTTTGAAGTAACAGCTTCACAAAATATATTATAATTTAATTTAAATATAAGGTCATGGAATTCTAAAGCAATGAATAGACACTTGATAATTGGAGTTAATTTTCGCAATTTGATAATGAAAAAGTTGACTAAAAGAGAAGTTCAAGAAAATTATTTTGAAAAATTGGAAGGTTAATGACGCCATTAAGACTTAATATATTCCAAAGTTCTTGTTATAAGTTAGCTGCGCAAAAACAAAACTAGATTTATATTATTCAATATACCCAGGTCTTGTATTAATTACAATCAACGTAGAAATCAATACAAAATAAAGAAAAAACATTTTATTATTTAGTTTAGTCATGATTTCGTCAATAACATTTAAAGACACTAAATAGTTTAATTAGTTACCGATAATTTTAACTTAATATTACAAAAGCGTTATTATTTTTACTGATATAAATATTGTAGTATAAATTTATTAACTATAAAAGGAATTAAATATTTTATTGAATAAAACAAATAAACAATTTCACTCGGTTTTTGAAAAAATTATAGCCTAAATCGAAGATATATATATATATCACCTTAAAATAACTGAAAAAGACAAAAGCATATTATTTACGTCATATAGTAAAAATTGCTACTTTAACGATCGTGAAAAAAATTTCATTTTTATTTTTTCAGAAACTTCCAAAGACTTAAAACTATATAGAATTTTTTAAACTTTATATAAATATTAAAATAAGCTTTTTTTTATCTATTATCAGAGGGTGAGACCTATCACAATCAATATAGTGTGTTGCATAGGTATGATATTTCCCATGGACGGAGAGTTATTAATTCGCTATTTATATCCGTAACATCCACAAAATATATAAAATATTTATTCAAAAATATTTCTGCTCTTCCTCTCAGAGTGGAGCCAGATAGGTGCTTATATTTGATATGCAAAAAAATAAAAATCCTAACCTGCAATCGGTATCTTAATATTTAAGAATAAATAGATGTCGTGGATTTTTCTGTCCAAATATGAAAAATATTGGTTAACATAAGTTAGTATTTTAAAAACCGAAAGTTTTTAAATAAATAATCCATAAATAAAAAGTTTACATCTGGAAAATTCGGTCATGAATTTGGTATGTTTCAAGGATTCCACTTATTAAAACTTTAGTAATCTAGTATATAAAAGTAGAATATATGATTATAAAAATAAAAAACATATTAGAGCTGCCTCAAATAGAAATTTTTAATTAATTTGATATTAAAAGTAAATAATTAATAAAATTAAAGTTATGTTGGGTCTTCCTTGAGATTCATCACAGCGCAAGATGTAAAGTATTAGAAACTATCTATTAACGACCCTATACAATTATTTATACATAATCTAATATTAATCCCAACAATATTATCGGAATAAATTTTTTAACTTATTTTTATTTAATAAGTTAGAGGTTATCTTAAAGTGTTTTCACACAAGATACATTATTAGAACCGTAACTAAAAGGGCTCCGGAGCCAGGATTGAAGCCGCGACCTTTGTCCAGCTTAACAGGCGCGTCACCCATTAAGCCTTTTATCGGACATTAACATCATTAATATATTTACTCTTCTTGTTCACACTACAAGAACTTAAACTAGAATATTAAAATTAAGTAGACACCTTTAAATTTTCCTTTGATAGGAAAAATTTTTAAATTAATACAAGATGAAACAGTTCTTCAATCGTCAAGTACGTTGTTTAACATTATTTATGACAGTGTTTTAAACCCATGTTGGGCGATTATGTATCAGAGGTTCGTAAAAGTATTTTGATTCACAAAAACGGAAAATTTCATGAATCATTATGAACGTTTACGAATTCAAAGATATAGAAAAGTTAAGGATCATTTTTTAAAACCTATATTATGATACATGATAAGAGTAAAATAATATTTTAAAAAGGGCCAAAATTTGTCGTCTATTGGAGGTGTTCAAATGTGATTCTTATTCAGAGAACGAAAAATCGCAAATTCTAAAAAATCTATTTAAAAATAAAAAATTATGCCTATTAAGATGTACAAAAACATAGGAATAGCAAGAAAAATGCATATAATATCTATTTTTACTTCAAAATATGACAATTTTAATCCATACACTCAGCTCGATAAAACATGGATGTATAATGGTTTTTAAGCCAATGTTTTATTCATATTCAGAATACTTAATAATTTTATGAATAAATTTACCTGATCTAACACCTTTTTTGTGTTCTGATCAATCAAAAATATAAAAAAAATTAGTTTATTACACCTTTTTCAGATCGAAAAATTTAAAGTATCATTTTCGGTCAGATTTTTGTGCTTACGGTAAAACTTAGAGGTTGTTTAACCGATATGAATAGTAGCTACTGTGATTTTTTTTATAATCTTTTTTGTATAAAATATTTTGATAAGCTATCGGAGGTATATGGAAGTATAAAAATCTGGATACTTTTATAAATAGAAAATAATGCTTTTATAAGAGAAATTTTTGGAATGGTTTCATGTTTTAATTTGAAATTGGAGCAACGCAATGGCAAATTTCCTTACCATAAGCTTAAGATTGTGGGTTTATTTTTATAATATAAAACTGTTGTTAATCTTAAGTAAAATTGTATCGTTTAATACGTTTTGGTACTTGTTCAGAAATATTTATATGTGAATTATTCAAACAGGTCTTATATTAGGGCTGAGTTTTATAATCGGTAAACCACAGTACGTACACTCACATTCTATTCGACTGTTTTATTTTGTTTATACTAGGTATTTTTTCGTTTAAATAAAGAGCAATAATTGCTCCTAAAATTGTGAACATAGGGTGAAATATTGACCATCTGTAAACAATTGGAAATTTTAATACAGATTCTGGCTACATTCGATGATAAAATTTTTACATAATGAGATTTTAAATGTTATATCTTAAAAATTTTGTGAATGAGAAAGAAGGCTGAATCAGGTAGAGTAGTACTAGTACAAGGGTAGGTAATGGGGGTTGTTTTAGTGGGTGAAAACCCCATACTGCCTATCGAACACCCTGGGAGGCTTTGACTGGCGCCTAACCTGACGCGAAAGCGGGCTGGAGGTAAGTCCCAACTTACTTAACCGCCTCCAAAGACATAAGGAGCAGATAAAGGTTTTTTCCTCCATAGCTAAGAAAAAAAAATTTTGTGAATACAAAGGAATATTCGAAAATTTCTTAAACACCTAGAGGCAAAAACACATTCACTTGAGGCCCTATGTAAGTTTTACTCTAATTTTTTATTTCAAATTTTTTTCTACTATGTAAAAAGTATGGGAATTATATTTTTACAATTTTATATATCAAAATTTTGAAGAGAGTAGCAAAAAACTTGGGAATATATCTATTTAACCTTGTGAGGATTTTGAGATAAAATCTACAGATATTCAAAGGATTAATGTTATTGAACTGTTACTATTACAATAAGGTAGAATATATATATATAAATATCAGGCTATTTACGCTAATAAGAGGTAAGACTTTCATTTAAATTAATAGATTTTTTTATCGATCACCTAATTTGTTGTATAATATTCCTTTACCAAGCCATATCTTAAGTAAAAATGTGAATTTTTAACAGAAGAATTTAAAATTTAAAAAAAATAAAGTATTATTATGTCATATAATATTTCATTTTTGAGGTAATTCTTAATATTAATGTTGCAAAGCCGTTGAATTCTATCAAGAAATACGGCTGCTGCCTGTAAATCGAAGTAAAATTCATCCCAATTAAAAATTTTATTTATTAAATGAGGTTCTTGTTTTAATTTTTGAAAGATTCAGAATGGTTTTAAAAGACTGGATACATCAAGGGTATATGGTATATGAATCATCGTTGTCTAGGTCACGAAGAACATTAATCGGGCCAGGAAAAATGTTTATCTTAAATAACAAAAAAGGTAGTTCAAATTATATTGTCGTAACCTCATAGCGCGGTTCGGATAGGGGAGATGAGGGAAACACCTAGTAATTAATTAGATAATTAGTAGGGTAATTTTGAAGCCTAATGGACAGCTACCCTTTTATTAAATACGTTGAGCCCCCTTCGCGTGGCTCAGCGCTGAGTTTTTTCTGGAAAGCCTCTAAGGCTCCATACAGAAACTACAATATTTTGAAAGGTTAGATGTAACAAAACTCTGGTCACTTTATTGGAAAAATGTATGAATCGATGATGTCATGTATAGTTAAAGCATTTTTGCTAAATCATAGAGAATCCAAGCTTATGCTCTCAAAAATAGTAAAAATCTCGCTTTGGTTTCACAAACACGTATTAAATTGTTAAAGCATAATGCAGATAAAATAATATATATGAATATAATACTAAAAACATGTAAAAGGGACTTTTTGTAAAAATTTAACGAAAAATCACCAAACTCTGCAAGAAGAAATCCCCAGCACCGGAATATAAGGAAGAAAATGTCATCGCCCATAATATGAATTTTTATGTCAGATCCTCTGCAATAAGGTTTAATTGATTCCCTAGTTACTACTTTCCCTTATACTATAAATGTATAACAGAAGTATAATATGAAAATAATATCAGAACGATTGTTATACGGTGCTAAGGGTCGATTGAAGGATGCTAACATTGAATGACCTTTAATAAAAAATCTATAAGATCGATAAAGGGGTACTGGACTTGTTTTCGACAAGCATGAGAAAAAATTAATCATAAAGGCCTTTGTAACATTATTGAAAGAGTTCCCTTTTAGGTTACTAATCATTAGATCTCTAAAAGAAGGTTTTAAAAAAGAAGTGTTAGCTTCGATAAGATAGATTATATATAAATACATCTCAAAAGAAAATATTCCGCTCCCCATTATATCATATTTTGAGAATTATATTTTTACTTTATTTGCTAAAATAAAAATTATTTGATTTTTTTGATATGGTTTCTCGTAACATTAAACTGAAATGAAAAAGCAGGTAATACAACATGCAAGTCTATTAAACAAAATAGCACTTATAGAGGTACCTGTAATTAAATTTGTATTTCCAAAAACACAAAAAAATCTGTTTTAAGAGGTTAAATGCAAAAATTTGATCACTAATCAAAAAATAATTGAGTTAATATTTTACTAAGTCGATATGCTAAAAAGATCTAGCACCAAAAGGTGGGATAAAACCGAGCAAAAGTTTAAATCTAAATTATTAACACAAAATAACTCCCCAAATTTCTCAGATTTATAAATACAAGACCGACTGGTACGAAATACAAATAGGCATGAATAGCTTTACGCACTCGCGATGAATACCGAGATTTGTTTGCTAGTAACGAGTGCATGAATGGAATTGCTTTACTCATTCTTATCTATAATCACTGATAAGTAGATTATTTTTATTTACGTATGAAAATTGTTAAGGCTGATTAAACGAGATATTTATATACTGTTTCTGAGCTTTGTTTTGTTTTTGGCTAGTTCCTTGACAAATTCTATCATTACTGCTTATGCAACTTATATTTTATGGAAGAAGAATCAAATTTACCGTCTACCCGACTTCATTCTAGATAGATTTGATAATGATGCCCAGTATTTTATTAAGGTATGTATTTAAATCGATTAATTACATGAACAAACCATTTTAATTTTCAGAAAACTTTATTATAGCTCAATTAAATGAAACGTTAAAACATATCAGTTTTTCTAGAATGCTTAAAGATTAAAAATGTGTACAAATTTTTAATATTTCATTCATTTACTATTATTAGTAAAATAAATCTTTTTTGGCTTTCATAGAATATATAATTTAATGTACGTAAAATAATTTTTCAGTACATTTAAAGAACAAGTAAAAATTTTCTTTGATCAACAAGTTTTCATGGAATAGTTTATTTAGCTTAAATAATATTATAAAAAAGGTAGCTACACAAATAAGCGTGAGTAACGATCACTATCCTGAGTTATAAGAGTTCTCAAATTTCTCCTAGCTCAATAAAATTTGTCAGAAGACAGTAACTTTAATGCCTGTTTGAAATCCTCTTCTAAAGCAATAGTAAATTGATTTTTATTTCACTTACTTATTTTTATCAGTGTTTTTATTAAGAGCATACGTTAGATCACTAAAATAAGTAATTTTTTATTTTTGTTTGAATATTTAAGAGGAGGTACTTTACATATTTTATACCCAAGTTATTATTGTTTAATATTAATCATATCGATTCTATGAGTCGGATGCGAAGCCTAATATAATTGTGAATATAAGAACTAACACGTTGACCGACGATGACCTCCGGTCATCTAATTATGAGCTATTATCTATAATTACTCTATCGCTTACATCCCTCCAAGGTCAGTTTGGTAGATCTATGTGAGATTCGTTGTACCTTTGCCGTACTCTTCTATTAACCCTTTGGAGCCTCCTATTTGTATTAACAGGTATATTCAATTCATTTAGCTTCTGCAAAGGCCCATTCCACGTAGGAGGAGTTTTAATATGTAGTTCTTGACCCTTGAATTCAGGTTTCAGTCTGTCGATACTAACGGTTTCAGTTTTTTTGTTTTCTAGGTCAATAATTTCAGCAACTTTACCACGGATATTCTGAATTTGCCATCCTCTCTCCCATTGTTGCGAAATTTTTGACTCTGGTCTTTGATCCTATATAAGATCGTTTATCACAGACTCTCGAAAGGCCACGATTATAAATGCATTGGAAACCTGTTCCATCCGCACACACATCTTGGTAACGCAAAGAGAAAACTGGCCAACGGAGAAATACGCGTGCGCAAAAATGGAGACAGTAAAAAATCATTGATAAATACTAATAAGCTGGTTATCTAATCAAATTTCCAGCTATATAATTTTGCTATAATTTGAATATAATTCGTATTATAATAAGCGGTATAATTGGCTCAAATTTGTTTGATTGCATCTAATTTTTTCTTGTATATAGAATCAGAAATTTTGTTAATGTTAGCCATATGACATTCGATGTCATTTTCAACGTTACTTTGATTAATTTTGAGTTTTTCGAAAAAGTTTGTGAGACCAGGATGG
>LDMZ01062419.1:0-11929 GCA_001455285.1 Sphaeromyxa zaharoni
TATTTTGCATAATAGGGGGTCGATATGAGATCAAGTACTCATGAGGGGGTCAATGGGTTAAAATGTTTGCCGACCCCCTCTCCAGGGTATCGTAATAAAATTTAGTAAATAATTTCACTTATATTTTTAAAATTGAAGTAAATAAATAAATCATGCTGGAAAAGACGGTGCGTCATAAATAAATAATTTTGTAAACAAGCGTAGAAAAAAGGTTGGAATAATAATCATATTCCTATGAAATGATGAAAAATATCACCACTAAATTCAGATGGACAAAAAGTTTCTAATTATTTCGACTTTAGAAATTTTTCATAAAAAAGCACAGCATCAAAATTACCCTAAACCTATTTTATCGTATATTTAAGAATCCATCTAAATTAATGCTTTAAATATAGTATACGAACTACAGTTCTAGATTCCTTTCATTTATACATATCAAAGCCATTATCAATATTCATTGATCGATGTTAATTTTTTTGTTGAAAAGTACATAAGAATAATTACTGAAAAAAGAGTTATACAACAGTAAACGTTAACCTGAAAATATTATGATCTTGTTAGCTGAGTAAATACGCATAAATCACACACGTAATTAATCTTTATCTGTAATATTCATATTTGTGCTAAATAATATCTCGATTTCAAGGATTCATCTGAAAAACAAAGAAACAAAATAAATTTTAAATATATAATGAAAATCAAACTAATAGATAAAATTGCCTTCTTCTGTGTGAAGATCTTTAATCACAACAAAGAGAAAAGTTTGTCTAAATAAAACTTAAGAATTTATTGTACGAATAATTTTTTATTAGTTTTTACCCCTCTATGAATGTCCAAAAGACAAATTTAGATAAAAATAAAATATTACTGAACATAAAAAGAAAAATTAAACCGAAAAAAATGTATGTAAATCCGTAGACATGACATAAAACTAGAATAAATAACGATATTTATTTTTTTAATGAAGCATCCAGCGAAAGAGAACGTTTTAGAGCAAAACATGAAATCACCACCAAGGGGAAGTATATATTCACCGCTTGAAAAGCATTCTAATATATTAAATAAAAAAATAAATCTTTACCAATGATGTCCAGTATATAAATAGCGATATAAAAGCACCTGTTGGAATTTAACGATATCATGTAAAATAAAACCGGAGAAAGAGAGATAAAATATCAGTTTAGAGAATGAAAGATAATTAGTGATATTCAAACCAATTTTAGCCCACTAATGAATTTTTAAAAAAATTAGAAACCATAACAAGAATAAAGAGGAACAGTGACAGAAGGAATGGAACAAGTGTAAATAAAAGCGACAGAACTCTCCACGGTTCGTTTATGCCAGGTTTTAAATCCGACTAAAACAAATAAAGAACTTTGTGCTACCTTTACCGTCATTTCAGGCTCAAGAATCGACGTAAGGGGAACTTTTTTATAAATTTCTTCGATAGCAAATTGTATACTTACTGAACCCTTTAGCATAAAATTAAAGGAGAGAAAAGCTTTACCAAATTCCAGAAAAAGGTATCAGAGTGGAAATCACCAACCAAAATTCTCTTAAAAAAATTAAAGAAAAAAATTTTAATACCAAGTCATAGTCTCCTGATAGATAAAGGAAAGAGGAATTACCAGTGGACTGTAAATTCTTAACAAAGTAATTATTTTATATTAGATATACTATAGAAACAGTATAAATGGAATTTTTCTTCGTTTCAGCAATGTATGTCGCAATATGATTAGTTCTCTTGTGAATAAACTGTATGAATGTCTAAAATAATAAAAATAACATGAAATCCATACTTGGTGAGGCTTCCCATTAACCGATTTAGAACTATCAACTACCTTAAACTTAAAGTTCAATACATCCTGAGAGTTTAGGTTCAACTTTGGTAACGTTGAAGGAGGCTCAAACTGAACCCTAAATATGGGCTTAGACAAACAAATGGTTCAGAATCACAAATCGATAACCTTTCTGATTTTCGAATAAATTTTAAAACTTTTTATACCCTCTGACAAAAAATCGGATCCTTTTTAATTGATGATAAAAATAAAGGTTTTAAATAAAATTGAAATTTAAGTGTCATATATATTATATAAGAAAATATTTGTTTATTCTAATTCATTGAATGACTTATTCGTGTAAATGTATCATTTGACCTTAAGCCGGACCTATTTATGTGTTATCATACCAAACAGAACGAAAGCATTACATGAGATCGGCAACCAACATAGTGAAGAGATGACAAAATTCAAAAACAAATGAATATTTTAAAAAGTTTTATCTTTAAATAATATTTCATCTTTTCGAACTGACATTTATGGATAGCAAAAAAATAAGAGATGTATTTTGTTATTCACATGCTTGCGTTACATAACACACTCGCAACGATTAACTTTTTATTTTAGTAGAATATAATTAAACATTATATTCATAGTTATTATTTCATAAAAATAGTGGCATTTAAGCTGGCTAACTCAAAAATTATGGAAAATATATCTAAACTTCCATGAACTAACTCTTATTTTACAAAGGAAAATACTGAAAGTATGTTCAAAAATTTTAGTTAAAACCTTTTCATTGACAGATAAAGATTATGACATATACAGGTTTGGTAACCAAAACAAAAGGTAAGGAGAGAGTGATAAATTAAAATATATGATATTTATTTGCAGATGTACAGTGCAAAGATATCAGTAAGTAATTCAACGGTATATACATGAAAAACGCTTCGTGTATTAGTAAAACTGGATAACCCAAAAGTTCAGACTACTTGATATTCCATGTAGCATCGTAAGCATAGAAAAAGGAAAGAAAATTTTAGAGTTTGAAATGTTAAATGGAAAACGTTATCAAAGCAGAAATTCTAATAACAACCCAGGACTCAAAATGAGACTATATTATACAAATTTTATGAATCGATAATAATCCAAAATCAAATATTGTCAACATACCTCAAGTAAAAGCTAAGTCTTGACCTACAGAAATTGACGGAAAAAAGTTAGCAAAGCGTTTTAATTTTATAAAAATCATCTCATTCATGTATTGGTTTTAAAACCATTTTTATATAGTTATTTTATTTATCCTAGAGAAATTACGACAAAAGAAATAGAAAATCTTTCTATCGGAATGTTAGTATCAGCTTTATGAGAATATTTTAGCATAAAAATCTATACTGGCGAATCAAAACTTATAACAAAACATTATTCTTATATTAAACAATTTATGCATCATAGATGTTGAATACTTTTAAATTTTCTAAAATATATCTGCACAATACAAAAAAAAGAGGTAAGAATGTGAAGAACACACCAATAGATTTTTAAAAATTCACTTGAAAAATGTCGATCAAAGATGAATCGACAACAAAAGAATATCTAATAAAAAAATTTCAATCACAATTTTATTTCTTTACCCCACTAAAATTGTAAAATAACTTCTCCCATTCGTGTCATTGGAATTTAAAAATCTTGAACAAATCATTTATTACCTTATAAAAAAATTTATAAAGCGTTCGTTTTTATAGAAAGTTAAGTTCCTAATAACCACCAGTTAAAAAATTCTATCGCAGACAAAAACTTCCTTAAACGTTTTCATTCAAATTGAAAAATTTATCACTAGTATAAACATAGGTTACTACATTCGAAAGGCCAAGCCAGGATCATAAAAAAGCTCCTTTACACAAATCAAAGATTAAAAATAGTCATTACTAAAGTCAATTTCCTAAAATGTTCAGATATGAGAAAAATAGCAGTGTAGTTACAAATTTATTTATCAAAGTGTGAAATAAATAAAAAAAACATTTTACAAATTTTATTAGTCAGAAGGTGATATATGATTATTTAATCAACAAGCTAATAACCTCTCCGACATGGTAGTATCCAATGATTTGGATGAGACATAATAAGAGAGAGACGAAACCGAAAAATGTTTCACAAATTTGAAAGTCACCTGTAGATTATATTGAAGGAAAAAAATTGGTACATTATTTTCACCAATAGCAGTAATAGAAGGATCTTTAGGTGAGAATCTATCAAAGTAAAACTTATCTGATAAGCAAAAACTTTATCAAAGCTCGACAATCTGTTCCTTCAACTTTCACCCCAGAAAGGTTTATAAAATATTTCCCATTGATGTATTCCAAGACAGTTGTAGTATTTATCGAATTTTGTCCACATTCCAAGGAAGATATGACTGGAGTTATAAGGTTTGAGAGTGATTTCGATCCAAAGATATCGTATAGGTGTAACTCCAATCGATGATCGGACGATGTAAGTACCCTGAGACTGTCGAGAAACGAAAACACGAACATCCTGAATTTACATTTTGAAAGATTATCGAGTGAAGTAAGGATATAGAGAAGGTCAGTAATATTAGAGGTGTGAGTGTTTTCAAGAATGTGATTGATCATATTGTTTATGACATTGAGGTCCTCAGAGCAGAAATCCATGTTATACAACCAAACACCAGAGATGAATATTGGAGTGTTAGAGAAAGCTCCATTGAATCTCTGGAAACCCTCTGGGGTGGTTTGGATCATCGATTTCAAGGTACTAATAGAAAATGTTGGGTTTTCACCGAATTCGGATTTGATCTTCAGGTCGAAGATCAAATCAGTAACTGATTTCCTGATAGGGAGAGTTTCAGAAGCGGGCATTACCAGTTCGGATAACTGTTCAAAGGAAATACCTTTGAAAGAGGAAAGTTTGAGCAAATAGTATCGCTCAGATGAACTAAGGGGCTTCTTGATGTCAAAGACAAGATTGATATTTTCGTTAATCTTTTCAGAACATTTCAAATGTTCATAAGCCATGTAAAAGTGGTATTTCGTCTTTGCGCCGGTTGTACCAAAAATATTGTTGTACAAATTTGTCATTTTATTACAAGCATCACGACGGAAACCCACTTCTGCAAACTTCGAAGGGGCCATTAAATACATGGCTTCAATAGCTTGAACCATATCATCGATACTTTGATAATATTTCCATGATTTTGACAAAAACTGGATAATTTGGTATGAATCAGCGAACGTCACACCACGGAACGACCCAGTAGTTTGGATTGAACATAATAAGCACAGTACAGAAAACAAACCCTGGAAATAAAGTTGTCCCACCATTTTTTGATGAAATCAGGGTAAAATACCTCGTCAAACTTCGACACAAATGGTTCATACAAACCGACCCTGAACGATTATATTTGCGCCTTTCATTGGTCGATAATCCAATTTTTGCTGAATTTAAAATTGCATCGGGATATTACAAATGAAATGAATATAAATGATTTTTCAAACTTTTCGACTTTTTAAAAATTAGTAATAAGCCTTTTGGGGGGTATTTTAAAATATTTCAACATGATTTACTTCTTGGAAAATTGGTCATTTTTAAAGTGTTTCTTTTGTAAAATAAAGATGTCTTCTTTCATTTGAGGACCACAAGCCGATGATGGAGAAGCTTTTATATGTGATTAAATTCAGATTTTAGGAGAGTATAACACTATCTGCTCTGTTTCTTTACGCTAAAATATTAAGAAAATGGGAAATATTTTTTAAATCATATCCCGACCTTATTAAAATATGCTAATGAGGAGTATAGGAAATTCTTTTGATTGGGGTACGCGCAAATATCACACAGTGTTAATCTCATTAATCAAAATTTTTGAACTAATTTAACATTAGTTTATAATATACCAATATAGACCTAATTAAGAGAAGCTTTACATATAAATTAAAATTATATAACCTTCATTTTGGTCATCTTATAAATTTCTTCCCGGTTTATTTAAAATCAAATCTGGTTGACCAATGACAGTGTTACCTATACGCATAGTGAGCATAATAAAAACTTGAAGTTTCTCACGGTGTGGTGATCAATAAGCGCTATTATCTCAAATGGCCGATTTTTTTCGTGCTTGTTCGTACTTTCAAGTGTAAAAATTTAGGTGGACGCACGAGTTTTGTATTTGCATATAATTTTCTAATAATAAATTATTCAGCTTATCGGTAATGCTCTAGTAGTACTGGTTGAAAATTATTGATATTTTGGTCGCGATTGATCATGAACTAGCCGGTTGTGTTTGCTCTTCGTTTTCTGGATGTTTTTTTATAAGTTTGTAAAAAATTGTTATGCATCGATCGTCACTTGAACTTATATGCTGGTATTTTATTAATTATTTTAATTTGGTTAGATATCTAATGGAAACGGCAGCGATTCTTATGTAATCCGCCATTATTGGTTCCTATATCAAGTAAAAAATATTATGGTGATAGCTAGGGCAGAGAAATATCCTTTGTTTTTACGTTATTTTGATGAATGATGAGGTGCAAGAGGAATTAGGAATAGTAAATATATAGGGCTGACAAACATCAGTGAAACTGCTGCATCGATATTAAGAAAATTTCAAATACATTGGGGTCTTTCACATTCTTCTGCATGACCTTAATCTTTAAAATATATCTCGGTTTCTATAATTTTTTTTTATTTCATAGTCAATTAAATATTATTAATATTAAATTTAATTACATCTGATATCATCTCTTGATTCATTACAGGTGCATTAAAAAAATATGACTTAGAGCTAAATATATTAAAGATATCAGCCAACAAGTTGACAATTTTGTTTCAGAGACTGAAATTTTTACAATCTATGTAATTTGAGAAAGTATTACTTTATTTTACAATGTAATGGAAAGATTAATTTTATATTTTGATTAATATGAATAACTGTAAAAAAAAATGGAAAGTATAGGAATTGGAGTTCAAAAAAAGATCGAAAAGTCAACGAACTATAAAAACTGACTAAATTCTTTAGATTGTGACAATTACTTACTCATCTTTTTGAATTTCTTTTCTGGCTAAAATGTTTTGTCAACGTGAAGCATGTCACATGAGCATAAAATATCTTCAAAATTCAAAAATTTTACATACAACTCATTTTGATATAAAAAAATAAGCGTAAATGAATAAATATCATGGCGATCAAAACAAACGAGTTATCATTGTATTTATTATTTCATGATAAGTCAGTGTAGTGCCCAGTCTTCTAAACTATAAATAGGATACTTAGGCGGCGGAACGCACGCCGCGGTATCGCCTGATTGAATATAGATAGATTATTTTTTTTATTATAATGTCCAAATATATTACGAGGTCGTTATTTACAAAATACCTCCTGAATGGAGAACTAACCCCCGGGTACCATAGTCAAACTCATATTTCAGAATTAGCTGACTACTCAGTTCTCCAGTCCTTACAACTGATTTTTATAATTAAAATTTCTCTGCAGTTTTTGTCTACAGCACAAAGATTCCTTTCTAGGATCGCTTTTAATTTTCAACATGGGCACATGATATCAACCAAATAATCAGGATTTCAAAATATGGAGTTTTAATCATTTCAGTTTCGTATAAAAAATTTAAGCCATATACAATATGTCTGACTAAGGACACGATAAAATTACTAAAGTAAATCTATCCATGACTCTTATTGTTTTGTTCCGATATCCATTCCTCAAAAGTTAAGTAAGTAGCCTTTTAGATATGAATGCGGTCTTATTTTCCTTACCTCCCTAATCTCTATACCTGTGGCTGATATTTTTCGTAAATTGGTTTGATTCCTCCTTGTTCTGCATCTATTCCGCTTAGTAAAAATAATATTTTTGTGAATGTTTATTGATGGACCTGTATTTTTGCTGAAATACTTTTTAGAAATTTATTTTTTTATCCTTATTATATATATCATTTTACAAAGATCTGTTGATATTTTTCCACTAGTTGAGCATTTTAAATCATCTGTCAATCTTCGATTGGTTTCAAACTTTCAGTTACATAATTTCTTGGCCGGTTTTATGCTATCGCTTTCAAATGAAAACCGGCAGAATGCTAGGAACGTTACTAATGTAATTGGTAGTAATTTCTTATCAGTTATCATATAGCAGCTACTTATGATGAATAAACCACCAGAACCCTCGGTTTTGCCATTTTAATATAAAAGATAAAAATTATTTGTAAGCTATTGGAGTAATGTCCCGAGACTTACAAAATGGCATCATGTATATATGTCGCTAATCTACGGTAAGATACGAACGTTAATTAGTCTACTCTAACAATGCTGCCTGAAATATCTCTCCTTATAAAATCTGGGACAAATTTTTCAGATACTAGCTGGTGTCCATTACCTAAAACCGGCTTTTTATATTGTTTGATAATATATGTTTGCATGTCGTTTAGCTGTGATATCAATAAGTCTGATCAATTATACATGGTAATTTCCAAAAGAATCTACAAATTTTAGTCTAAATTACTTTTTTTAATTGTTTCTGAAAGCACTAAAATTACCCTTTTCCTTGAACTATGGGTATTAGGCCATGAAGGAAATTCCTTCTGAGGGAGTAAATCAGAACATGACTTTCAAACTTCAAATGGCCTTGCATACTCTTTTATATTCTAGATGAGTTTTAACAAATAAGAGAACCTAGATGCATGGCGCTTCATTGTTGCTGTTCTCAAAGGTCACCATTTTTTTTAAAGTGCTTCTGGAATTATATGAGGAACTGAATATATAAAAAATGTCATTCCAGCTTTTTTATCAATATTCATGTGTATGATAGAGTTACTGATTCATTTTCAAAACAAAGGTTAACTCAGTATAGTCGATCAGCAAATGGAGTGCTTTCATGGGCGTTAAATGTAATAGCAGCTGTAGACAATGAAAAATAAAAAAGACAAAAATTCTTTTCAGACAAGCTGTTTGATGTGGCTAAGATAATATCTTTAAAATCTGAAGATATGTTAGGTACCCATGTGGATATTTCCCCGTGCCTGGATGTACGGAGAATAAGGACCGGCTTAGGGTTCCTATAAAGGCACCATGTTCTTTGGCCTTAGCCATATCTACTTTATTCCCCTTCCCGGGAGCTTCTTTAAAAGAATTCATGACTATTAAAAGACGATGTATATCCCAGCAGATAAATATGCTAATCTCTTCAATAAATAAAATAATAAGTCTATTTAAATCTTTTGTAATCCCATTCATTGTAGGCCAATGAATGGGAGTAGTGGCGTGTATAGGCACCACAATATGGATTCTTGTCATTTTCGAATTGAGTTTCTTTCAGCCAAAATTTATAACACAACCGAAGAATCATCGCAGGTCTGATCGCTCCCAGACTATTCCTGAAACAATTATTTTTTTATGGAAGGTTTTTCTCCATATGACTGAAATATTACATTGCAATCGCTATTTTTTCCATAAAAATTTAAAAAATCTTAGCTCGGTAATCATAATAAAATAGTACTTGGTTATGTGATGAAATATTTTAATATTCGATTACGGAGCTATAGATTTTGAAACGCAGTAATCATACTTATGGTCTCTATGCTAGTTTTTAACTAGTTGTGCTCATCGATAAAAATATATATATAATAGCAGTTGAGATCTATAATAATTAGGTTTCATAAATATAAGTATTGACTAAACATTTTTAGTTCATAGATATTGCAAAAGTTTCCTTCTCTATTCCTTAGAGGTTTCATCCGTAAAAAAATAATTTTTTTCGAATTATGAGTGTTTGAACCATTTCCCATCGTTTAAACCAGAAATGAACATACATTTTGTCACAGAAACCGTACTGAATACTTCGAACAAATACTATTGTCACATTTGAACCGAAACTTACCACAACTTTAGAACATTTTAAAGAAAATCTTAACTTAAAATTTTCTCCTTGCGGTACTTTAACTTCTACTGGAACTAGATCAGAGGGGTATTTATACTTTTGGAACAATGATCCACATTTTAAAATTTGATAGATTTCCTCCTAAAATTATAAGAGTATTGTCGTAAACCTTCGTTGGTTTACGGAAAAATTAAAGAACATGAAGACAGAGATCACTAACGTGTAGCGATAGTTACTAAACCATAGAACTTTATACATGACGTATTCTTACCCTGCTCCGGCCGGCAAATATTCGTTAATTAATAATTTTATGCGGAACTCCCGATTTCCGGGTAAGCCTTCAAGAATATAATAAATAATTTTAATCTGACTGCTTATATAAAAAATCCGGCGCGGTGCAGAGTTGAAATACAGAATATGCACATATTCAGCCATCCGTTTATTTGTCAGTTCTAACCAATGTTTGTAACATGAAGCTAATGTATTTCTGATATTGCATTATTCAATCGATGTTTAAAATATAGATCCCAGAAATTAACAAGGATTTAAAATGTTCATAAGATAATTATGATCTGTAGCAAGGATTTCGAACATTTCATCCTTGAATAGTTTTTTAGGGAAATTTTGTTGGTCAAATTGAAGGGATAAAAAATTAAATTTCCTTTTGTAAACACACGGATCATATCGTGTATTGATTAAACTTCATAATTATGTACAATCTAATAATATTCTTATTCTTCAACGAGCACTTGAATTTCAGATCAAAATTTCATTAGATTGTGAGAGGATACTCTTCTAAAACTTTAACAAACTATGTTTATACGAATTTCGTTATAATATCCTACTTTTAAAATAAATACGAAATGATTATGTCATTTTAATTTGGATTTTTTTAGTACGGAGTTATTCGTCTGGTGTCTTATTTTCTCATTTTAACTCACACAACGAATTTACTCCAAATTTTGGGCAGAGCTTTTTTCATCACCTTTGACGCTTTTGTTTAAAAAGATATTTTTGTTTTATGATTTTTTCCGGTGGAACTCTTCGTTCTCTGCTAACTCTCCTTTGATGCTTTTTTCCAATGCAGATAGTAAAACTTTGATGATAGCGTCAACAAAATTCCAAAAATTATTCTTTGTAATAACCATATATTCAAATCTGAAAATTGATATAAAAATAGAGATTTTCTTTTGTAAGTGATATCTTGGGCAAAAGTGGATGAAAAGCCGATTCCAGCATTTTTTGTATTTATCACTGTGTGATAGTGAGGAAGATACTCTCTGATTAGTTTAGTAGCAAATAATATTAATTTGGGACGCAGAGTTTACCTTGGCATACAAATCGATGATAATTGAAGTTTCACCAACCATTTTAAGATTATAATCATCTATGTGCATTGTGAAATCTGTTAGAATAGCTAAATTCCAGAGCAATTCACTGTTTGTCAGCAACACCAGTGCGAAGTTCTTTTATTCAGAAATATTTTAATCTCGCTTAATTGCTGAAAGAGTAGGCCGATATCATTTCATGGTTAAACCATCTCGATATGGCTTGGTAAGGCATACCCGTAAATCTACCATTTTTAAATCCCCGGTAATTAACGCCCACTTTAAAAAAATGTTAAATTTGACATGCATCGATACTTATATTGACTCAACGAGAACAAGGTAGTCTAAAATTCTACTTTTTGCCTTCATTCTTGACTTTTAACAAAATATTTCATTCATGATTTTTTTTCTCTAGAGAACTTCATTTCGAGAAATAATTATTTTTGTAAGCTCTACATGAATTTTACCTAGACACATCCTTGGCTAACTCATCAAAACTCTTTTTAACAAATTCGCTGTTTGTAGAAGGGTAACATTTTTGGCCAGCTTGTGTTACATGAAAACTTGTTAACCTTACCACCTGATTTTCATAATTTTTATAAAAACATACCCAAAAAATAAAATATTTGTATTAAACTTATCTGTGGATGATGGTCCTATGAATTTTAAGTAATTAAATTTACAGGGTTCTATAATATTTTCTAATTCTGTGTTCCTTTAACGTTCAGTAGTGGGATTACATATATTGAGTGGTGTCTTGTAGCCTGATTAAGCGATAAAAAATACAATTTTCAATTTTCTATAAAATTCCGGTATAGCATATAAAATAGGGGTAACCCCAGGGTGTTTCTCGGTGCCTTTATACACCGTGAACAACGATTTATTATTTATATCGTGAGGAAACACATTATATATATATATATATATAT
>LDMZ01062448.1:0-17849 GCA_001455285.1 Sphaeromyxa zaharoni
GGGTTTATAAGGGTATCAATTTTTTTCTTAGTTTTGGTATATACTGGAATGGATTATATTTAAAATGTTTTAAATTGTTTCACCACTTGTAGCTCTCAGAACATACAGGGGTAAAACTAATATATCTTATGATAATTTTTGATACCCCCAATATCATGCAAAAAGTGAATAATGATTAAATAGATAAACATTTTGCCTAATGTGGTTCAGAACTATTTGAATAGGTCTTTAATACCTGCGTTAAATTTTTATGAGGATGCACTTTCGAATCCATTAAATCATCATGATCATTGCTGTCTATCATCAACTACATTTTATTTTTTGTATGATTTTTTGCAATTGTACAAGCCTATAAAATTAAAACATCATTATATGAAAAAGCCAGAAAGAATCAAATGCATCGACATTTAGTAATTAAACTGGGATAGTTTGTCTGGTATTTGATATATTTCCTGCTTCAATTATTTTAATTTTTGATTCATCGTTTTGTATTGCTGACACTTACAAAATATATATTTCAAGGGTATTTGTTATATCATTTTCTCTTAAAATGGTAAAAACCATTAAAATTTACCTTTCTGTATGTTATACGGTATTTTCATATAATTTTTGTATCAAGATTCCGTAAAAATTTAATTATATTATTAAAACTTCAAGTTTTTTTTACATCAATTATTTACCTCGTAAATTATATATTAAAGTATTTTTTTCTTTAATCCTTCTTTTTAGCTATCTCATCGTCATCGTTTTACCATTTTATGATGTGCTTTGAAAACAGAAATATTATTAAAGAAGCATTGAATGACTATCAAATTAGCATGGCTAAATTGGGTATTGAAGGTATACAAACTTTTAATCTTAACAATTTATTTCAGGATATCCTTTCCATGTTTGTAAGCTAAGACGAAAAAACAATCAGATAGAAGGTGCATTTTTGTTTTAAAGTATTTACTCTGATGTAGCTATATACCAATATTTTCAAAGACCTTACCTGTACATTTCCTGGGAAAAGGAAAGCAGTCGAGGACGTCATGTTGATTTTCAATTCGTTAGATCACGAATAAGCGATATTAATGACCCTAATCTTTCAGAGCGACAACATATTGTGGTGGACGAGGCAGAAGCCAATTTGAACAATAGTGGGGCTTCTATTAATATATTTGAACAGGAAATACTGGATGCCCCTGAAACACCTTTAATTGACGAACAGGAGTAGTTTTTGTAAATTTAAGTGAAAAATATACATCATTACGGTTTTAAAAAGCCTATGTGCATTAATATCATCAAATCAAAATATTCGGCTTATTTCTTTTATTAGAACTAATGTTATGTCTACCGATTTAAATTATGAAGCCCATTGTAAAATTAAACATACTTTATTCTTATCTTTCCTTGCAACGTATTATAATTGAATGTGATGTAGAGGTTAGTTTCATAATATTAACATCGTTATCCTTCCTTCCTGGACACTTATTTTTAACTATTTTGGTTACATATAGGAAAAACTAAAAACTTCCTTCAGACGTTTCGATTTGAAAATATTTGTAAATAAACATTTTGATTTGCAGATAGGTAGTATATTTTTGTTAGAAAATATCACTGGAGGTAATCAAAACATTGATGCTGTTTATTTATTTAACTTTCGGGGAAAAAATTACGTAAACTTAATATTTATCGCCATTGAGCCTTCAAGCTGTTTTGACATTATTTAATCTCAAAGTATATGCTTTAGCAATTCTTATCACATTTATAATATCTTAATGTGTAAAAACAAGTTATATCTTTTCTAATACCTTGAATGGAATTATTTTCTCTTAACGTTAAAATCGAAATATAATTTTCAAATTAATCTTAGGATAGTTTTAATAGAGTAATGGGAAGTGCTTTTTAAAGGAATATATCTAATTTTAGAAGATTTTTACTCGTTAAAAATTAAGAATATAAAGAAAAGGTTGTACCATTTTCAGTTTTTAATCTTAACAAGAAATGGAATGAGAAACTGACTCAGTTTTACATACAACGACAGTTCTAAGCTAAGAAATATTTAAAATAATACTGAAATTTGTTCCTTTTATGTTTTGATTTTACTTATAATATTTTCTTCAGCCATCGGTCTTGATAAAACATCAATCTATTACAGATTCAGATGCCTCATAAAAAATTTATATGTGAGAATCTTTAAAACAAATCAGCAGCGTAAGCTGTATCCAAAGTTCTTAACTTGCTGATATATTTCACTTTGTATTTTGGGTACGATTTTTTATTAAGCTGTTTTTTGCATTTTGGAATATATTTTATGACAATTCTTTTCCTTCTACTCTGTTGAAAATCAAATCGTCAATCCGATCGTTAAAGTTGCTAGGAATTATTCAATTAAATATAAGGTATTCTACCAACACTTAAAGGCAATCAAGCTAAGGAAATATATCCTCCCATTTTTAAATTCCATTTAAAAAATGGTTTCTACTTTCCAAATATAAAATATATTATTATTTTATTATCATTATTTTAATAACAATTCAGAATTATTTGAAAAGAAAATATCAATACGCCTATATCCATTATACACTATAATAAGATATGGATGGAAGGGATACACTGAACATATAATATAAATGAACAGTTCCAAAAAATATTTAAAATAGGGATAATGGCTTTCTCTAACACAATTTATCTTATGCCTTATTAATTAATTTTATTAACATAAAATTATTGTTTTATAAACCAAATATTTATAGAGAGAATTTTTAAAGTGCAGATTTCTTGTCAAAGTTTCATTTCCATACAAATATGACGTTATAATATTGATCGAAACCTTTATATTCGCATGGATCAAAGGATACAACTTTTAACAAATTTATCAAACACAAAAGCAAAATACTGTTGTTCTAAATAAAAGTGTTGGAAATGCTAACCCTTACAAATATACAATTAATGTTTTAAAAAATACTAATTTTTCTGGTATTAATTACCTACTATAGCTGATAAATTTTTACATTATTATTTAAAGTATCAAAGTCAGCGTTGTTCCAAATGATACAATTAAAAAAATCACATTGTTCAATCTACCAGCTTCGTTCATATGATGACTGAAATTTTTTATATTATTCTTTCGATGCCAGTATTTTATGTTCCAAACCAAGTTATTGTATGTAGTTATTAATATCTTGCCATGTTTGGTTAATTTATGAATCGTGATGTGAAGGTTTTGTAAATAATAAAACAGTGGAATGTGTTTAGCGCCAAAGCGATGCAATGTTTAGGATATTTTTGAGTGCGTGGAACCTAAATAGATATTCCTGTGTTATTGGACGACTTTAATACATATATATACTCCGATTCTATTATCTGAAAAGGAAATCCATCAGTAAGCGAATATTGATTGACCTTAGGTAATGAATCTGTAGTTAGTTTTGGTTAAAAGTGGCTAAAATAAACTGTTTTTGTGAGAAGGATTGAGATTAAATATGATATTGTGATTTTATTAAACTCTTGTCGTAAACGATCGGGTTTTCTATTTAAGGACGAAAAGGTGGATGGCGGAACATTAGCCAATTTAATGCGTTTGGAACAACGTGAAATCGGTTAGATGTAGTTTAAATTATTTTCTATTAAAAATCATTACCTCCAAAATGGCTACTTATTGTAATGTTCCTCCAGCCGGAAAATTGCCCCTAATTAATTATTATCATGCAACGTCGAGTGTTGCATGGATCCACCTCAAAAATACATTATAAAATATCTATGTATTGTGAACATACTGTACATATATTTTGCCGTTTTAGCCTAATAATATTTGGTGCCTTACATTGGCAAAACCGGAATCGGTTAACGTACAGGGAGTTTGATATTCGGGAACCCTAGCTCCCGAATATCCAATGGGAGGGACTTTCCAATCCTCGATCAAATATCCCTATAAACGGTAAAGCAGAATATAAATATTAATAAAATAATAATGTCCCCCGCTTCGCCGCACTTTTAACGTGTTATTTGTCGGAGGTATTCCAACATTATGCAGTTCCCCCTATCAGATTATTAATATCGTTAGCATCTAAGTGCTGCACGATAATATAAACTTGACGTGGATGTTGAAAGAGCATTGATGATATGCTGTGATCCTAAAATAGAGCTACACAATTTTTTTATTATTATTGTTACTTTTAATCCCAATAATCTACTTTTTGAGGTGCAAACAAAGGTATAGATGTTTTTTGAAAAATCGAACATTATTTAAAACATGCAGCTCATAATATTTATTATATTATGTAATTTATCTTATCACTACTGATGGCAGCGATTTCTGCTTTGCTCCGTAAAGATAAAATTGACCTCCAGATACTTGAGGTGACCATGGAAGCCCTTAAATTCGAATTGTTTCCATCTTTGAAATCCCTTTGTTTCTATGGCTTGACCCATAATCTTAGGATTACAATAATAAATACTGATATCGATATTCTAGATTTTTTCTACCAACTCTCTGATACTGCCTAATACAAACGCTGCCTCGATAATTCTGCCATTTTACTTTTATATAATCTTCGACGTCGCTTATACTTTTACCCTTGACATCAGCTGCTATCGTGGCGATTTCTTCATCTGCCGATTTTTGTGTATTCAATTTAATATAATTATAGGAAGGCTGATGGCTTACAGGTAATTGCCATTAGTTTAATTATTGTATTATACGATCGTGGTTTATTCTCTTACATTTAATAAATCTTACTTCCATCCAACCATTCTTAAACACTTTTCAAAGGCATATCTTTCTGGCATACACTCTATAGAACATAGTGAAAATCATTGACTCCAAAGCCCACAAAATCAATATCAACCAAATATAAATTAAGATTTTATTTTCGTTATTTACGAAAGTAAATATTATCAAAACCCTCCGTAAATCAGCATAATTAAAAAAGGCAAACTTGTTATGTGTTTCTGTATATTTCAAACTGTGAACTGTCTGGTTTTTTCGTGCTCTATGTTCTCTCCATTGCCAATTATAAGCAAAGAATTATATAAAACCATTTTTAATATATTCTCTAATATTTACATGTTTCCATTATCCATAGGTTTAGTAAACATCTCATATATGCCAATTTTTAACAGAATGTCCACCAATAACGTATAAACTATATCCATTATGAAGGAACAAATAATCCCCAACACACCCAGTCAGTTCCGACTTTTCGGTTGGCCACATATGTGGAACATGACATCAAAGCTAGCTCCAGGCTCCTGTATTACTTACGGACCTTCATGTAGTAGTCTAGCTTAATAGTTGTTTTTATTTATCAATACTAATGCCATGATGATTGGATGGCACAAAATGCTGCTGGCTAACAATGTTGATATGTAACGTGGGATTCGTGGAACATATTACACCTATCCTGAAGTAGATACTGGAATGAATAGGAATACTATCTATGAGAAAAAGGGATTTCATTCCATCAGAAAGAAAATTCATCAAGTTGTTACCTGTAAAAAATCTTAACAATAAAGTTATGGCATCCAATTTAGCTTTTGTTAGAGCGGTAATGACGAACTTATAAATTAGTCAAATGATCTATATTTGCACAAGCCAAAGCAAATATAAAAAATATGAACTTATTACGGTTTATCCAATTGCCATTATCACAAAAAGAAACCAAAATATTTTCCTTACGGAGCTGAGTATCCACAAAGGGAAAATTTGATAAAAAGTTATTTATATCTGTGTTGCATATTTTGAGGCACAGGAATACTCTCATTTTTAATTAGCTTAATACGTTACACATCACATTTGCAGAATTTGTACGATCAAGCCCACACCTTATTTATGTATCTCTTAGTTATACATGATAACAAAATTTAATAATCAACCAATACTAAAACTGAGAAAATATCTCATAAACACTTCCATATGCATTCTATGCGGTTCACAATTGTTCTTTTGCATCGCGTGCCATCCAATGTATGCGACAACACACGTCTTTTTCTCACTCTAAATTAACATCCTTCAGGGTTTTGCAAAATTCAAATCACTCGCATATCCATTTTTAAAACACTTTACACCATATTTGGAGAGTTTAGATTGTTAGAATTGCATGCAGTTTGCAAATATTAATCGCAAAAGACCGTTTACATACGAACAATACGAGTGTCAATGGTTTAAGATTACTCAGGTCTTGACATGTGAAAATATGCAGAAGTTATTTACAATGCATTAATCACAAAATCGCTTTAGAGATGTACTATATCCTGAGCATTTTATAAACTCAAAATTCAGTAACATTTTCAAACCTACTTTTTTTAAGAAGTCACTGCCGTATATAATATTATTTATACCAGAAAAAAAGTAAAAACAAAAATACATCAACGTAATAGTGTCGCTAAGGCTAGGAAAGCAGAGTAATTGCCTGGCGACTAGTAATATCAATGTAAGCCGCGGATCTTATTTATAGTGTCATGGCTTATTCAGTGTGCAATGGGCGCTTAAACTAGCGCTATATCCAACTTTTTTTGTAATTTTCTAACTATGTTAAAAGAACTCTGCATTACCGATGTATGAATCAATAAAAATAATTGTTTTTCAGTGAAAAAGAGATATTCATTTGATGGATTGCATCATACAGACAAAGTAACATAATTATACAAAAAACTAGATTAGTGTCTAATTTTTTCTCAGCGTAATTTTGCTGAATATTTCAATAAAAAAACCATATACACTATAATTTAAAATATATTTATTTGTCAGATAATATATTGTTTTCTCTGAATCCTTAGATGAATTTAATAAAACAGTAAAAATTTATCTTAGATTATGGACATAATTGTTCTAGTTTATAATATTTGTCATTAATAACTTGAGATACGATTTCAAAAGTTTCTTAACAAAATCAATAGATGTTGGAATATTCATTCGCTACCTAATTAATTCGAGAGCTCATTCGATTTCTGAGGTGAACTGAAATTCCCATACCCAATTTGTTTGTTTTTTTTTTGTAAATAGAACGTGTTTGGGATTCCTATGTTTTTTTCTTATGACCGTTTACTAAGAAATATTAATTTTTTATAATTCTGTTTTATTTACATTTCTTTAATGAATGTTGAATTTGTATTATATAAAATTTTTTACCCTTGTAGCCTATTAATTCTGTTTCTTTTAATCAAAATGAAAATAATGTTTAGAGATTGTTAGACCGAATCATTCCGAAGATTAGTAATAGTATATAAAGACACGAATTTACCGAATTAATATATTTTTCAACGGTCTACGCGTTATTTTCTTTAGTATATACTCTTTCTCACCAACAGAGAGGGGTCGACATCATTGAGAATATTAAAAATTTATCTTAGACTGTTATTTTATTTAAATACCCTTGGTATTTATCTATAAATATATGGTTAACTCTTTAGATTACTTACTTCCGAACAAATCCAATGCTTTTAAATTTTTTCTACAAATACATCATTATTTTTATACTTTCATTTTATGTTGGATTGATGCTTTAATTGGAAAGAGATTTTCGTAAAAAAAACAAATAATTCCCAAACTGTTTAAACGAGTGATGTAAAACAGAAATACTTTCATAGTATGGTGGCCTCATAGGGCCTTCTGGATTTATCCAGAAAGAAGTTTATGATAGAGAGAGATTGGTACGCAGGAGTATATTTATACATATTAAACCTAGCGTGATAATTAATCTCTCTGCAGCGTAGACCGCCTAACTGTTTTTTATATTAGTCGTAAATATACGACTGTTTACGACAATAGATTTTCAATCAGTTTACATTTAACCTAAATATCCCAGTAAAGTATAAAACAATTCTTTCCCAGTATTATTTATTTACCCAATATATAATATTGTTTCAATGTTCTCAAAAGTTTTTATGACGTTATATTTAAAGAAGCTGACAAAAGAATATTATATATTTAAGATAAAAATCATGTTATATTTTCAAAAATTTTAGAATAAAATCATATTTCCGTCCATTGTAATAAAACTTATCTAAGAAAAATTGAATATATGTATATGCATAGTTATTTGTACAGAATATTGTAACTTATCTCAATCTGAATAAAAATATCTACAGGAATAGAATAGAGAATCTGGTAATTCGGTTTTGTTCTTAATTTTAATGCAACAAATATTACTCTTCCTAGGTATTATTTTTGTTTTACTCACAAATGTTATATGATCCGTTATATTACATGGAAAAATTTTTTCGAACAGCTCTAGAATTAGTATTGACAAAATTTCAAACAAACTAAAGGTATTATTTCTATCTTTAATTAAATTGACAGAATTGTAAGTGGTAGAAAAGATAGCAATGATACACACTGCTTCCGAAGCTTAAAAACTCATTTTAAATTGTTGTTGCTTTATTATATTACCTGATTACATATCTTTAAATATTTTACCTTATACATCATTTATTAAATTGTGTAACCATACAGACGGTCATATTGAAAAAATGGGGTTTCTGTATATGCGCAGCTAACTTTGTCAGAAACCTTTAAAAATATTACAATCTAATGATTTCACTAACTTTCTGATTATTTACAACATTTTTCTTGAACTTATATTTTAATAAATTTTTTATTATCGAATTGCGAATATTTACTCAACTTATCCGGTGTCCTTTAAATTAGTTCCGAATTCCTTGGCCTTATATTTATAATCAGATTAATTTCTGTTTTTGTGAATCGGTTACAAGTTAAAAATCTAATTCAATTAAATAATGTTCTTCCCTTATTTTTTTGTAAACAAAAAAAATGCTAGGTGACACTGGCAGAGGAAATTTTTAAATGCGTCAGTGTTTTTATATTATATTTTTCAAGGAATTCGAGCCCTTTTGATAGAAATACATTTTGAAAATTTTAATTATATTCGATAACCTAGTTACTTCTTTGAAAAATTTTTATACAAAATATTTCTGAATTAATATTAACAAATTTTTAATGGAAAATGATTCCAATCCATGGCTTTTTTACATCAAATGGAGTAAGATTGATATATGTATCATATATACACCAATCAAAGATAACAGAACACTTTTCAAAGATATTTTACATAAAATTTTATATTTTTTGTTAAATTTAAATTTTAACTTCAGAATAAATTTCAATATGCAATACTTTCATGCAGATAATTATGTTATAACTTTTTTCGGTTTAGTTATTTCAAGATTCTTAGCAGTGAGTAAGAGGAATTATAAAAAAATGGTTATATATAATATTTTATTTATTATTAATTGATAAATTTTAATCGATATTATGTGTCAAATATAAATTTAATAATTGAACCGAAAAATGAAACAACATTTCAATATAAGAAAGTGGAAACGACGAGTAGTTTCCTTTTTAATTATATATATATTATTTCATAACAAAAACATCAGTAAAAAAAATTTTTTGCCAAACTTTCTGAATTTTCCCTTAAAAAATTTACCTAATGTTATATTGATAACTAAAAACAAAATTTCTATACTTCGTTTTTATTTCTTCATCTAATGCTTTTAAATTTTTTATTTTACGATGCAAAATAAGTTCATATTATCATTTTATCAAAACAAAGTTTAATCTAATAACTCAGTTAGATAATTATTTAAAACGTGTGTAATGTTATATATATCTATATAGTCTTAAGAATTCGCTCATATATGAACTTATTATAGGCTACAGGTAAAAAACCTTTTATGAAATAATTTTGTGAACCAAAAGGGTTGGCGCTTGGAATAATTTAATCAATGGGGAATGCGATAGTTTTTTCAGACGCCCAGTGATTTTTTAAAGCTCTAATTTATCATTTAATTTTTGTTAAAAAAATCTGTTTTAATGAGTTTTATTATTATTTTCGTTTAATATCCAACATAAAGATTTCTAAAAATATAATAAATGAATATGTCATAATACAAGTTTGGTTTATTTATAGCACAATAATAATCAATCACATTTTATTCGAATTCATTTTTGACTAAGATTAACCCACAGTTTTATCTCAACCTTTTATTCATATATATCAAATGATTTCTTTAAAAAATTTTTTCAATCATGAAACCGAAACTGGAAAATTCTCAAAATCATTCCTAAAAACCGTTTTCTAATCTTATCATCCCTGTTCTAATTTTATTAAGTTTTCATCATACGTTTATATATAACTCATAGAATAGCAATCTAATAATTTAAATATTCAAAAAATTTAAAATAAAATTTTCCATATCCATAAAATATTTTTATAAAAATTAAAGAGTTACGTATCCTTTTATCATAAAATATAGTGTAAAGACAAGTTAAAATTGCTGATTTTAGATAACTTAGTCATTTATCTTAAGGGAAAATATCCTCTGTTATATTATTCTATTCCAAAAAAATGAAAATGGTAGATATTTTTTATACCAAAGTAACTGAATTAACATTTCTCTCGTGATATTAGCATAAAAAAATATTTAATCGAAATATCCTTCTAATACGCTTATTAATTCTGTTCTCTAATTTAATGAGATGCATTTATAACCTAATCAGCAAGTTGAAGAGTTTTTTTTAATTACATACTTAAATAACAAGTTTTGACAAAAATGAAAAACTATTTTGATACTTGTATGTAGTTTTTAAAATCGGATTAAAATAGGGAAGCAATTAAATAAATCTAAAAAAATAGTGTTACAAAATGTTTTACTAAATTATATATTTCTTCCCAAAAAAACAAAATAACTTAAAATAGAATTTCTTATACAAATTCTTTTCAATATTGCGAAGAAATTGAGTAATTTTTAATAATAATTTGAACAAATGTTTTTTTTACCAGAAATCTATCTTAAAGCTATGAAAGTTGTGATCTTCATCAAATTCAAAACTCAAACCTGCTTAAATTTGAGATTATAGTCAAATCTGTTTGATTCTAATGTCTTAATCATAAATACAAAATTTTCTTAATTTTAAATTGTTCAAATTCATCTAATTTGTGATAATAATATCTATTTTTAGAAGGTTTTTATGTTCAATCTAAATAAAGAAACTATTCATTTTGAAAAGTTGATATCCACTTAAAATGCACTCCATTTAAAGCCTTCCTTTTTTAACTAGCCATAAATATTAATAACCTGCATTTTTTTAAATTTTTTTTAATAATATTTTTGTAAAATTCTGAGCAGAGCTGGAAATTCTTTTTTTAAACTTTAATTGTCAAATACAAGGTATGCCCAGTTTATATTTAGATTTCTATTTTTACTTATAAAAATATGATTTTCTATTATTTCAAAGAATTGCTTGATGAATAAAAATCAAACTAACGAAAAAGGTATGTTAACCTAGACATGATTCGTCATGAATTATAACGTTTTCGAATACTAAAAAATATTTCCTGTTGATCTTATAATATATTATAAGCTAAGATATGTTAAATAATTTTATGGTTTTTTTTCCAAATTAGAAAACCTTAATCCAAGGAACTGTTCAGGTAGAGAATATTCTCTGATCGAAGTTCCAGATACAATATGTACTAATTTTATTGAAATATCTAAATCAGGAAGCTAGCAATATTTCAGTGGGAAATATACAGACTGTTCAATCCTTTCCAGATAAAAATGAAATTAAAAAACAATCCCCTTCTAATTTGATACGCAAAAGGACTAAAGTTCTATGCAGAATAAAAAAGGATGTGGTAATAATTAAATATATATTTTTTATACCGTTATTGACTCAAAAATTGGATAAAGATGCTCGAAATTCAGAGATTAATATTTTAAAGTCAAAAAGAAAATCATGTCAAAACCATTTTAACACCTGTCAAGAAAAAAACAAAGACAAAGTAACGGTACAATCATATGTATATTATTTAAAATTTAAGATATATGGTAGTTTCTATAGTTGGCTATTAACGTTCAGTCCTTACGAAAGGATTATCACCAAAATAGAGGGTATATATCATTTAATTTTAAATTAATACATATATATCCACTGATTCAACTGTACTAAGTCTTAAAATATTTAAAAATGGTATCTCTCGTTTAGAATGAATATATTAAATTAAATAGTACAGTCCTTAACCAGCATTCGGTAGCTTCGTTTTATAAATATGAAAATATATTTGAGTTAAAAATTTTACTTTGGATCTACTAAATTTGTTATACAATATATTTATAAAAACATTTTTTGTTTATTTAATGCAACCATGCATCTCACTTTAATTTTTCAAGAGGGTTTGAACTGTTTTTTACTATTAAACTGAATATCCTTGTAATAAATAAAAATTCTTTTAAAGATCACTAGTTATTGAAAGAAACGTTCAAAAAGATTCACAAAAAATCTTGAAGTTAAAGAAAAAAATATGATCATTTAAATGGTAAATGACAATTAGGGAGTATATATTACATTAATTGACCGGATGAAGATCAGAGAGAATAGGTTGAGTAAATAATTGATAAAAAAGATAAAAAATGTGATTAAATATTCATCTTTTTTTCTATTTTCTGAACGTAATTTTTACTCCGGTTAATCAATTATAAACTATTATATTATATATTTTAAGCAACTTATTTGATTTAAATATTTGACGGAGCTTAATTCATGTTTTCATACAAAGCATCAAGCTAAAGGTTAGTATAACCATTTTTAATTATTGAAATTGTTATTCCAGTGAATATGTTTTACACTTCTATTTATGAATATCATCCATAGGCTGCAAAATACTTTGCTCATGCTTAAATAAGAGGGATGTTTAAAGTATTCTTTGACTCATCCCATAAACAGCATAAAAATTATTCAATTTAATAAAAATATATTCATTTATATTTTTTTGGTTTGTTATTTCTCCTTAAGGCAAGAATTGGTTTCATTCCATCTAACATTAATATCGATGCGATCCCAAGGGTGCGGGAATTAAGTTGATTATTTAATCTAACTATACATTTATATAGTATAAATGAATCTAAAAAATTATATAATCAATTATTTTTAGGAAAAGCCTATTTTACAGAATAATTTTATTAAAATTCTTATTTTCTTTTTTAATTAATTATTTTCTAAAATTATTATTTATGAGGGTTAAAAATAAAATTCTTCAACTTGGTATTTGTGAATTTTTGAACTAATGTTAAATAGTTATATCGTAGGTATATTTTTTCGTAATTATTTATAGCTTTAGACATTCTTTTTAGCCTAACACGTTTCAATTTACCAAAACCACTCATAAAAATTATTAAAAAATCCATTAGCTTTGTTTTAGGTTGAAAATTTTACTTAAAAATAATGTTTTTACTTAGATCAACACAATTCGTCAAATCTCTACTAAAACATCTTTTTATATAAATAATTATTTAGAATTAACTTATATTGAACCAATTTTATATTAATTCAAAAAAATATATAATGATGCAAATATTCATAGTTACTTCAATAATCATTTATTATTAAGCACATGATAATTTTCTTCTCATGCTTGAATATTATATTTCAAGAAAAACTCTGAATGATAAAAATAATAAAATCACGTCAATAAAATTTGACCTAGCAATAAAAATATTGAATATTTTTGCATATAAAAACCGAAATACTTTAATATTAATAATTCATAATATTCGATACAAAGATTGTTATTTATTCATACAATAAGGTAATAATTTTTCAAAAAAACATAAAGGACGATTAAGAACCTTAAATTAATGAAATCAATTATAAATACACCAAAATAACGAATACTTGGATGGGGTTTTGTTGTTGTGATATCAATACAATATTATAATGATTATGTACTATATAGCTCGATTAAACAAAAATAACATATTATTTTTCTTTTATTTAGTTAGAGTTCAGACAGTTTCCAATTAGATTATATCTATCACCTTGGAGCAGGAGTAATCGATTAACAGAGATATAAAGGTTCTACTGTTTAGTTTTCTTTAAGTATTATTCTGAGCACAAAAAATAAATGTATTATCGTTTATATTTTCTAATTACATTATTTATCCTACGTAATCCAAAACAAAGAAATGAGTTTTTTAAAACAAAATATTTGAACTTATTTGAGTGCACTATATATTATCTAACATCGATAGGACCAAGGACTTGATTACGATTTTAATATTAAGACAACATAAAGTATCGTTTGGGCTCAGCTTCGTCATATTCCCATCATCGATTATTGAAAAACAATGCTTTGATGGTGTATAATTTTTTCTTTTGGATTTTGTTTTAAAAAAATGTTAAATTTTAATGACTCTTTCACTTACCTTTAAAAAGCGTATTGTAATAATAGAAATCGGTATTTACAAATTCCAAATCAGTGAGCTTCTTCATGTTTTCTATGATAATTATCTTCAAAACATAAAATATGTAAAAAAATCTGTTGATTTTGTTTTGGTAAAAACTACGAGACCTAAAATACTCTATAAAGAACTAGATTTAAATTATTTTTTTCCTTTAAAATATAAATTCTAACAATAACCTTTATTTATTTGAACAATTAACTAAATACAGTGTTTCATATTTTATAAAACGTGAAAAATTTGAACAAGTAAAAGCCATTTTCATATTTTTAGCAACATATGGATACCCTGTTGGAATGCATATATTCCTGACCCTTAAATTATTGATTGTTAATTTAATTGTTTTCATTACCTGGCTATTGTTGGTAATTATTCCGTTCTATTATCAGAGAATATCCGCACTTGCAATAAAGCCCTTAAATCCAACCAAATGTGATGAAATATGCTTAATTAGCCAAGACAAAAACACATCTATAATCAAAAAAGTTCAATATTTTATAAAAAATTATAATTTTAAATAGATAAAGAAATTTCCTGGTTTGTTTTATGGCACATACTTGCCAGAAGTAATACTGAACTTCTATCAACTAGAAACAGGCTACTCCTTCGCAGTTATCATTTCAACTATAATCTATATTGTTTATACTCTCTTCAGGTATATTAGTAATTTTTTTCATCACCAAATAAGTTCAAGTTCATCCGTAAAAAGATATTATCAAGAACAAAGGAAGAAGAAACTTACTTACTTAATATTCGCTGGGTATGACTGTAGAGTGTCTGATACGGATCTAAGCAAAATACTTCTAAAGAAATTATCCTCAGAATTTGTTGCTCAATTAAACACTATAAGAAATAAAACTCATGATCAAAAATTTAGTCAAGGAAAAATCCTTTTACTTAGAATACTTGCCTGGACAATGTCATTAGCGTATTTCGGGTTGTCAGCTTTCATTATATTCGTCATTCTTGATTGGTTTGAAGCATGTATTTTTTAAGACAGCATATTAATTCAATAAGGACTACATTGGAGATAAAGGCATAGGGTTGTGGGAGAGTATAATAGTATCTGGATGTATTTTAGTGATGAGAGTTATATATAAATTTGGACATAAACAATTTTTAAAAATTGAAAGATATTCTCCTTCGATTCGGGTGATTGTATTGATTGTCAGGTATCTTTGTTTTTTAACAAATAAAGGCTAAGATATCTTGTAATGCATTTTATGGCCCTTGTTTCGGTCGTTCGGACAATCTCAAAAAATTCAAAACATAAAAAGGTTTTAATTATCAAATTTAATTACTTCATAGTGTTGGGAAAATTGGCTTGGTATGGCTTTCTCACAATTGTTAGTTGGAGAATTAGCAATACGACTTTTCGACTTTGGTACAATTTATATAATCGCGTGAGTCAATACATATTTTTCCTAAATTAATTCATTTTGAAAATATTTTTATTTTCATATCCAAAATCTTGGTATAATTTAAGGATCGATAAAGTATTTTTCAGAGCTAAATTAATTTATTTTTGTAACCATACTTTGACATCATAAGTTAGAATAAATACAAAATTTTAAGAGTTTTATTTTAATAAAAAATTAATGATTAGCGATAAATATTTTTATAGTATTAACCATAAAACTTTATTTAATAATAGTACACATTTATTCGTTGATATTTATATCCAATAAATTATGCCAAGTTTAGGGTGTGTTTCACTTAGGGATGTATTTCAGTTTTTGCCTTATCTATCAGGTGTATTCAAGATTTACGCCTAAGATAAAGTAAGGATAAATTATATGAAAAAGAGAAATCATCTCTTTAATAAATAACAATTTTTATAACTTTTTGCAATCAATAAAATTTTGTACAAATCATCATATTTCCAGAAGTGGTCAAGCTGGGTTAAACAAACTACATGTAAACTTTGAGCAGATTTAAGTATAGATTAGGTATATTAAGCTTTTAATAGTTAATATAATTTTATCGAAGAAAATGAAGAAATTTGAGCACATTTAAGTAATTTTCTTGATTTAGCCTAAGCACAAAATTAATGCATCGATTATATTTGGGACACGATAAAATACTTTTAATTTATGGATATTTCAGCAATTAAAATTATACCCTATACATAGTACATCAAAAATTTGTTTTGATAGATAGATAAAACTTCTAATTGATTTAATTAAAAGTTTCCTGTGTATTTACATGAGGTTTTAGCTAAATACAATTTAAATCAATGTGTTTTTGCAGATATAATTTTTATTTTTTATATTACTCAATATATTGGCAACACTTATTAATAAATTTATAAAATCTTAATTTTTTCATTATTGATTTTATTCAGTAATAGATTTATAAATATCATAATATGAAAAATTGAGGGATTTTGAATACAAAAAAAATAAAAATATGAAAATTTCGAATTCATCATCTGTTTTAGGATACTCTCTACATATCGGTAGAGGATTTAATTTGATATATATTTTTACCATAATATAGGATATTGTATGTCATTGAAAAATTTATTAAAAGTTTTCATGTTTCATCTATTTTTTATAACTCTAAATTTAACACATATGTTAGTATAATATAATCTGTATTTACAAAATTAAATCTGATTGAACACAAGGAACTGAAAATTGCATTCAAAACATGCTTAACCATTGTAGAATATCTTTAAAGAAGGCATATATTTATTTAAGCAACAATTCTTCAAGTGAAAAATGGGATCAAATAAATAAATTATAATTCTTCTTGTACCGATTGTCATACTTTATAGATATTGTTTAAAGTCAAAGTTTTGAACTTTTTCGAGTGTAATTGATTAACAATTCTGTGTATGAACTTTTAAGCTGTATATATGTGCATCATAAAACATCCGCAAATTTGAAACGATAAATATATCTGAAAAAAGAGTTGGAAAACAGTAGATCAGATATTGAGAAATATATCTATCTTTATAGTATTTTTTGCTTTAAACGTTAAAGTAATGAATAAACACAAAGGAAAAAATCTCTAGTTAGGGAGAGATAGAAGAAGCTCTCTCGTATGAACCCGTAATAAATTACATTTTTAAATAAATTGATATGTGCTGAGATTATATTCATCTATATACATGAGTTCTTAAATTATAATATATTTCAGGATATTGAAATAGTAAAAGTGGAATTAAACTTTGTTGATTAAAAACCCTAAAAATTTCAAAATGATGAAGTATTTGTAATTGAATAAGGAGTTATTAATTTAGGTAATAGAGTAGTGAATTGAAAAAAAGATAAAAAATTAAAAATGTAAACATGAAAGAAAACTCAAAATCTAGAATTTGATATGTCCAATTTTCAATATAATTTATGAATTGGTTTAACATATATGTTCCGTGTGTCCATAAATGCTATGTTTAAAAAATCGAAAATGATTGATTTGTACTGCATGTGAGTTAAAAGTTATATCATACTTATTATTTCTTTGAATATTTTTCAATTAGGTTCAAAATGTTTAGTTCATTAAGACTATTAGAAATCAAAATCAAAAATTATTACAAATTAATTTTTTTCAATTTTTCGGACAAGTATAATCCAGTAGATAATCGATTTTTTTAAAAAAAA
>LDMZ01062470.1:0-10265 GCA_001455285.1 Sphaeromyxa zaharoni
TATATATATATATAACATGTACACAATTACGGGGTTTTTAGATGTATTGTACTACCCTTTAGCAGGATCGTCATGAGCCTTTTGTTGATGTTAAGAGAATATTATTGACAAATTGTCTCGAGAAAATCGACTTATACAGGAGTAATACCGATATTTAGGATAAAAACACCCTTATAAATATGAAAGCTGCCAACAATCACTCGTCCAAGAAGGTAAAATACTGATGCTAGAAATATTAGTATAATTTGTTCAAGATTCAAAAATTCTTAATATCTTTAAACTTCCATCTTCTTGACTCCCATGTCAAAAACATTGCATCCGATTATAGATTTTACAATTACAATATTATAAAAAAAATATTGAAAAATTCTTATAATTTTGGGGCCAACATAAAAAATTTTTATTGAATTTTCCTGGGTTTTAATTTTTCAAGAGTCCTATTGATCCGTTTTTATGACCAATATTGAACCTTTCTTGCTAAAACTCAATAAAATAAAATCATTTATTAATGCAGTTTGTCATTTTCATGCAAAAGTTCATAGAAAGTCATTATTACGACCTGCTGTATTTATTAATTTTATTCTCTTTCCAATTTTTTTACTATTGTTGACTGATTCTTCTTTTAGACCTAAATAAATGTTATTATAGTTTGATACTATATAAAGTATTGAGGATATCCAAGAAGGAGTTTTAAGTGTAAATTTATACTTGATTCTTAAGATTTATATTTTATTTCTAGCTGATTACTGTATATATTCGCTAAGTATATATACTTTCATTTTTTCTTCTCATTATGTTAACACCTGCTGGAATATCATCACTTACACTAAAATCATAACTTTTATACAATAAAATGTGGAAAAGTGTAACTAATTGTCAAAAATTTTATAAAAAATGTATTGATGGATTAGTTGTAAACTTTCTTACACGGAATTCTTGATATCTAAATTTCTAAAAATTTAAAAGGTATGATGACTGTGGCAATCCTAATCCTTATATTAACCGTCTTTGTGTAATAACTGGAAATTTTATATATTTGGTTCAAATAGAATATGAATGACAAAAATTAGGTTGTGACATATTAATGGGATTACCTTATAATGATAATATTCAAAATTATAGGTAAGAATGGTTCAACCTTAGATCTTTTTGTTATATCAAGAGATAAGATTTTTTAAAGCCGTACATTATAGATACTGAATAATCGGTCTTGAAATTATTCAGAATTTTGTTTTATAAAAAATTGTAATCATTGCAACTTTGGAAACTCAAAGTTGCCTGGAGCACTGATCTCAACTATGGCTCTTCTACAATATATACGCAATTGTTACAAGCATGTTATTAAAGCGGCAGAATGCAAGGGACAGGTGCGTACGTGTGTATCTAATTGTAAAAAATTTCTTTATAATTTTTTTTGATATCTTGAACTAACTTACCAAAAGATAGGGTCGCTATCATAAAAATTTTGACATCCAACCTTCCCTGAACTATTGAAACATTATTATATTATAAATATATATTTTTCATTGTTTCGTTAATGATATTGACGATTTTTTTAGCCATGAAATTTCCCAATTTTTATATCTAAACTAATTTCTTATATGAAATTGTAGTGTTCACGCTTCCGAGAATGGCGTTGTTCATTGAATAAACAAGGTGGCTCAAAATCGACTAGCCGGATAAATTTATTGAGGATTTAGATAGGTGATGACGACTCATAAAACTAATACCTAGAAAAACCCGGGTCCGGGATCATCCCGGAAGTCCGGCCCAAATATTAGGCCCTAGACGAGATCCATTTTCAAGGCCTAAATCAATTATGGCCGATTCCCCAAGACACGCGACAGAAATTAAATATAAATTCCCTTGCTCTACAATATAAAGTGAAGCCACAATAGACAAAGGGTTTCTGTATGTTATGCTTATACAACATGTTTTAGTCTGCTGGTGACTGAAAAAAAGGAAGATAGAAAGTGATTTATCTAATGTACTTCAGATCACTTTAAGCTGTTTGATATGTATGCTTAATCATACAAAAATGAAAAACTGATTTTTCTGTTGATTGATTGAGATACAAAATTTGAATCAATAAAAAATGGTTGCCTACTGTTTAACTGTTATGTAACTTGTGCATTGTGTACTCTTTCTATATAAGTTTCTTGCGGAAGAAACATAGTTCATGATGCAGAATTTTTTCTATTGTAGGGCCCCAAACTTTAGTACTAATTTTAATCATTATATGTAATAGGTTGTTAATACACCAAATTATATATTTAAATTTATTTCGTGTATGAATAGGTGATATGAAGATAAAAATAACAGATGATTGAACCTTATACATATCTTAGAATTGTGGCTAATAATAAAGCTAAATAAATATAGTGATTTTATGATAATTAACTTATAAAGCCCTATCTTGTTCTAACTTGCTCTAAGAATATACGGGTGAAAACGATTCGTCAAATTTAGTTACAATTATGCAACTTGTAAGTACAAAACTGTTATTAAAGTTTTAGGTTTAAAAGCAGTATATTCTATCATTTTCAAATTTTTGAGCCATCATTTTAAATATTTTATAAAGTATTAGAAAATTCTTGTTCATGATGAATTTTTAGTGATTAATATTATATCAACATTTTAGAGAACTTCCATGATGGAATTTAATATATGTACTATTCAAAAATTTAAGATATAAATAAAATTTTATTTTTAGAGGTCGTATAAGTTTTTATTTATATGAAACCTTGTATTAGTTTTTTAAAGCCTTGTTAAATGCATTTTCCTTGGATCCTTGATTAAAAAGATTGGTTTTGGAATATATATTGGCTTGATATTTATTATAAACATTTTTATATCAGGATTTTTTTAAACAATTATAATGGTTTTTAAATATCTAAAGACTACATTTATATATCATAACAATTTATATAACTTTCAGATTTAGTAATATGATTTTGTTTACATTTTTGTTCTTGACTGATATTCCTACTGAAGTATAATTATGTGATAGTTTTTGGACATTGTATTCTAATAAAATTTTTAAAGTATAAGGTACTTTTAAATAATTATTTTCTCAAAGATAAACATATGGTTTATTAGTTTAATCAGTATTATGTAAATACTAAGAGTTTTTCGCAGTTTTTTCTTATCTTTTTATTGTCCTTCATTAACCCTTGTTTTATATAGGTTTGTTACAGTTATGTTTTTATTTTTGTCGTTCATTAAGAGTAGTTACCTTTCTCTGTTAATTATTTAAATAAAGAGAATATTGACAGTGTTTCCATATTTTCGTATTTTAGCTGCCTTATTGATACTCTAGCTTCTAACTTTTAAATTATTTTTAAATATTTTCCATAACTATTCAAAGTTTTGTGGACCTTTAAGCATATGTTTTAATAAACAGGTATTTTATCTTTAAATATTTTTTTACCATGCTTATTTATCAAATACATGCATATTTAGATAAATTGAAAAACTGCATAGAGTAACTTGGTTTATAAAAAATTAGACAGTAATACTTCTTATTATTATGCTCTCATTATTCGTGTTAAACTTATATTTTGATTAGATTTTTAATAATTTTCATTTTTACCCAAAACATGTGCATAAATTAAGGGGATTATTGTATTTAACGAAAGATATTCAAACAATTTGACCAAAATATTTTAAATTAAAAACATTTTACTAATAAAAATGTGATTAATAATTTTGATAGAAAAGAAAACGTGAATGAGGAAGAGTGTCCCTACCTCTCGGATCTTGTTTTTCTTTGTTTTTTAGGATTAAACGACTACAGTTATATGAAGTGGAATGCGTAAACAGATTTGGAAATAAAAAGAAGTTTGGAAGGTTTATGAAAAAATGGTTTGAACGAATAGATCCAAGTGTTAAGGTATATTTATTGTAATTTTATTTTGTTAATCACATTAGAACTTTTTTACATATATTTTTGATTCCAAGATTGAGAGAAATATTGATGCTTCGATCGAAAACATGTGTCTTTTTGGCTTGTTGGAAACTGGAAACATTCTTTATGATCCACTCGTTTTTCGAACCAAAACTGCGAATCAACAGGCCCAAAAAAGACAGTATAAAAGCATGGTTTATGAATGGCTTCAAGAAGCTGTGCTATTCTTTGATCATAAATTTAACGACGAGGCCATTGAACGTATTATTAAATTTGTTTACGGTTCAATCAATTCATCTACTGATGATCTTATCTGTGTTTCAATGGCATTTGCACTTTACTTCATATATATGTCACGAAAGTTTGAACCAGAGGTTCCATTTTTATTGAATGAACTCGTTAGAAAATCACATAAATGTGATAATGTATACCAAATTTTTATTTTCAATTATTCTTAGGAAATATTAGCACTTACTAGTATCTATAAATGTTTGTTCGATACTTCGTCAAGTTTATGGCAGTAAGTGTTTACGCTTAATTTATACTTTGTATTATTATTTATATTCTAAGAAAATTTTAAATTTCTTATAAGGATGTTGCTAATAAAAAAAATATATATGGTATCTTTTGAAATAATCTATCAATATAAATAATATTAACACTTCAAAAGATTTTTACCATTAAACCATGCCTTAAAAATGTGTTCAATGCGATTTGAATAATGGTCAACAAAATTTTATAAGTGAGTTACTCTCTGGGGTATCGATAACCGAGATAGTCACAAGTGAACAAGGATTTTGATCCTGAATTCACATGCCTTGTTGATTTTGTGTTCCACTCCGGTTTTGCGTAACACAAATCAAGTTGGTTGTTAGATTCGTTATATTAAACACCAGTAAACGATAACCAACTACATGTGAGTTAAAAACTAACTTCTCCCCCTCAAGGCCATTTAATTATTTAAATATTTTATTGTGACGCATGTTCTCCAAAATAGGCTTATTGTAATATTTGTTCTTTTAAAATCCTATTACAATATTGTTTTTTATTTTAGATAGGTTCTATTATATGATAATGCATATCAATAAAAAATGTTTAAGACTCTATTAATATATCCCAATTCTATTTTTAATGAAGTGAAACGTCGTAAACGAATTTTATATAGATTAAATATGCAAAAAATATAATTACTATCATCTTCAATTACATTAAAATATGAATGTATTGTAAGAGGAATCAAAATAATAGCCTTTAATTCTACTGATCAATAATATTTACTAATAGTATTTTTGATTCAATATTATAATTTTTCAGCATTGTTATTGGCTCTAAACGTTCTCTTTTCTATTTTATTAACATCTTTTTTTAATTTTTTTCAATCCTTCACGAACTTTTCCAGTCAATTTGATTCGATATTGAAATTTTCTTTCAGATTTAGAAAACAATATTTTTTACTTATACACATAGTCCTTGATAAAGGAATTATTTTCCACCGATGACCTCATCAGTACCTAACCTACTTAAGAATGAGATTATTTGAAAATCTAAAAGTTTAAGGGTACATTTACGAGTAGTTATATTTAGTTTTAGAACTATGCATATATTCCGTGTATTGCTCATTTTGTATTGTTGGTATATTCAGCAGATTCTATGACCGATTGATAATATACAAACAGCAGCATTCAAATATGACCACTTCGTTATTTTCTTAACCTTATTCCATGACCCAAACTTTAAAAATGCTCAAAAATTTTGAGTTCCTTCTTGAAAAATATATTTTGTATATCCTTAATACAATATTATTAGGAAAAAAGAGAAATAGCTGCGAATTACCGTTTCATTTCAAACGAAGGTCTTTATAATAATGAAAACTCGTGCTAATAAAAAGATGGTGAATGTAGCACAGGTGTACAACCCGGACATTTTAACTATGGATAACATCTACAGCATAAAGCGTTATTACAGGAGTATCCAAACGAAAAAGCGAGATTTTGTCAATTTCATTTATCGTCGTGGTTTTCCCATTTTTGGTTGATCCTAACTTTTTTTGTGTGTCAACTGATCCATTAATACTAGCTTGTATTTTGGCAAAAAAAATGAATGGATTTTTGCAAATTGAATAACGTACGGATTTATATTGACTACTTATGTTGGCTTTAAACATGTTCTTTACGGAAAAAATACATTTTAACTATTTTAAACAAATTCAGCTAAGGAACAAAATTTCAAAACCTACCCCGTTTTTAAATTTGAAAGCGCCTTCAATTCATTATGTATTTTTAGAACTTTTTATTTGCTTGAAAAGTTATGGTATGAAGATGTAAATCGCAAAATAAAGGTCTCAGCTATAAAATTTTTATATTGGAAAGGTGATTATTTTATTTTTGATACATCCTGTATGTTGAATTAAACGATTTATCTTCGTGAAACTGTATTTTCTAGATAATAATTGTGTTTTGATATATTTCAAGCGTATTTAAATATTTATTTCCGTTCAAATTACTGAAATTTTTTATCTTGGTTTATTTAAAACTCTTAGTAATGCCTCAAATAATTTTGTATTTAGCTTTATACAACTCTATATTGTCAAATATAACTTGAAATTCTTTAATTTCTGTGATGGTCTATACCATGATTTTTATTCTTCAATGCACTGCTAGTAAAAGTATTTTTATTACATCTCTTTACATTCATAATAACTTTTTATGATCTTATCTTAGGGATAATAAACCTCTATAAATTCTAATACTTGACAAAAATTATGGAAACATTTTTGCCACATAAATTATTCACATCATAATGAAAATCTCTTTACTAACTAAATTTATGATGTAAATACCTACAATGTCTTCTATATTTTATCATATGTTGCAACAGTAAATAATCATTCATCTATATTCACTAAAAATGTGGTGTCATTTTCATATTTTTACTATTAGTTGAGTTAAGTATCCAGTTGTTTTAGTTATTTAGCTCGATTCTCGATTTTACTATAACCAAAATTTGCAATTTTGGGAAATAAATTTTCCTTTTAAAGAAATAAAAAATTTATTTTTGCACTATATAGTTTCTAGTTCAACATTTAAATGTTTTAACTATAATTATAACTATTTCAATGCAACATATACTTTTAGATAGGAATTATTTAACAAATTTGTACATGGGGAAAAAGGATTTATTTGCACTTTTATTGCCTGGATTGTGCAAAAAATATATCAAGAACATTTTTATCAGGATATATCATATTAATGAAGTTTTTTTATTAAATTTATATTGAACTTTGTTTATTTTCATTAGTTCCTTAAATTTAAATTGTCTAACAATCTAATGTGGTATAGCTGTTTTCATACCCATATAAATCAAGGTAGTCACCCTGAAAACATTTTTGCTTGAAATTTACTGCTAATTACTGCCGTGAAGATACGTATGTTCCTTTTCTTATTTTTTGTGTGAAGAATAATAATTCATAATTAGCTTTTGATAAAATACAGAAAATTTAATCTGAACTGGTCATAAAATTTTTTATAACAAATTCTTTGATTCCTCAATTCTGCAACTTTTTTCATTCTACAACGTATCAAATAGATATGTTTATCTCTTTACATTTAAATTCTGGATTGTTAGTGATCGAAAATTTGTTTAACTATTTTGCTTTCTAATTGACCTTTAGATTTTTTTGAATAGATAGAAAATATTTTATTATTTTTGAAACACAAATATATTTACAGTGGGGTAATAATGTTATAAACTGCAATCTAGCTTAAATGACGATATTTTTATAAATGAATCTTAATTTTTACATAATCAATAAGATTGATAGGTTCTCAAAACTCCCCTTGACTATACTTTGAGAACGAGAAGAAGAAGAAAAATAAGTTAGTCTAGTGGGTTTTAAAAAATTATTATTCCTTTTCAGTTGAAAATATTTTAAACCTTTTCAATAAATGGAACGGATTTAGAGAAATTCTTATAGACAGGAATGAAAAGACTGGATAATTGGAACACACCCGAAGGTTTAAATTCTTAGTTTTAATATGTAAAATATAAGCAGAGTATTGATTTTTTTAGATTTTTTAAATTAACGGCTCGATGGTAAGATTCAACGTCCGCCAATTCTATCAACCAAATTTATTAATCATAGGATAAATCTGTTTAGGGACGTTTTTCTAATCGGTTTTACCAATGCAATACATTTTTAATGGTTTACATCGTTTCAGTTTAAATGATTCATTCAGGACTACAGTAATCGTTTTGAATGTTAGATCAATTACCAATATTCCGGTTTTGTTAATATCCTTCTAATAAATGGAATAAAATTACTTTGATGTGGTTTGATCTCTCTGTAAATCGTTTTGATTATTATTTTTTTATTGCTGTGGCTTAAAGATATATTTTATGGTTAATTCTAATAAGGAATATAAGAAACTATGTAATGAATATATTAGACTTGATAATGATGATTATTCTGATCCTAATCTCTAAAAACAAATTTTCGAAGGGACGTTACCAATTAGTTTGAGTGAAGGAGCGTTGGATTCGCCGTTGAATATTACAAGCTGATCAATCAAGACTTAATATCGTGTTAAATTACTATTTAGTTAATGTGCTTAAATCAAAAGATATTTTCTATTATTTTTATCTTTATGAATGTAAATGTGAAGTCAATAAAACTTTTTAAAATAAAGATTTTGCATTTACTTATTGATCTATTATATAATTTCTAATACCAAATTAATATATTCACAATTATTCATTTTTTTAAAATAAATCTGAATTCCGTAAGAATATTAATAGATTTAGATTTGAGCATTTTTATGAATAAACATGTCCTTTTAACTGTTAAAATGGATATAGTTTAATAATAGAGCTTTATTGTTTTCAATTTTTTATATACGAACAAACTTTGTCTTATATTAGATTATTTACATGATTGTAATTTCTTAATAGACTAGCGAACGATTTAACTACTTCCGGTAGTATGTTCTCCGAAAATATGGGAGAAATTTTGCTGCTTAGATCTTTTTTCTGGAGTCATTTAGGATTGAAGTTTATATATCATTATTTACGTCAATGTTAATAGTGATACTACCCTAACGTTATCAAGTTTTTACTCTGAAAATTATTTAAAAAATTCTTCATTGGCCAGTTATGAAATCACCTATTTTAATCTGAAATTACTGGAAGCCTTTATGTTATCGAAAAATGTTTTAGTACTCTTAATTATTTTTAAAATGAAAGGAATCCAATGAAGCTGCCATTAAATTGCTCAATGAACTTGATGAGGCTCTTATTTTTGATCCAGAGGTATGATTCTTTGTGGTCTCTTTATGATTAATTTACATCAGAAGTTGAGAAAACTAAAAAATACAATCGTATTTGAAAAATGTTTGTTAAATAATGACTTACAAACTGCTTATTCTGTTTTCTCAGAGAGTTTTGATGATTGCTTACTCTTTGATGAATGGTTTTTCTCACTCTATTCTTTAATATTATAAGTGAAATAAAGCTAGCAATCTTCATGGGTGACTCTCCTCAAATATTAGAAAAACTATTAAAAATGAAACATGATATGGAGTTACAGTATGTTAGTTATTTCAGATCTCATATATGAAGTGAGCAACTTAAAATAAAGGATAGGATTGATTATAATAAGTTATTGGTTACATCAAAGCATTAAACTTTTAGAATTCTTTACTTTATATCACTTTGTTATTATAACTCTGATCAACCAACACAAGCACTTGATTCCGGATTTCGTGCTTTCAAAAACTGTATCAATCTATGTAACTATTCTTTGGGATGTGAATCTTTGGTACTGATTGCAAAGTCTTATATCCAGTTATTTCGACCAGATATCGCATTCTCTATTATCAACCTTATTTGTTGCTCTGTTTGGGAATATGGTTCATTTATATTTTTAAAATAATACTACAAATAGCTAGCCGTAACTGTCGGACAGAAGTTGTTACTTTATTGAAAGTTATTAAGCAATCTCTCAGAGGTTTCTCAACCAAGTATAATTTAACCTCTGTAGATGATATAATACCACATATTGATCTTTCTGAAATCTCAGAGTGTGCCTATAGAGAATTTGGTAGCATGGGATTTAACAATAAAGAGGATAAGGATAATAAATCTTAATTAATACTTTACATTGTATATTAGAGTGATTTTTTAATTAAAAAAACTCAAATTAAAAAATTTTGCTTTAAAACTGATAAAGATACCGTTTGAAAATGTAAAAAACCATTCCATTTTCTGTTCTTAACCACGAAGTTCTTATACTTTTTGAAGAAATCAAACAGTTTATATGTTTTTGAATATTTACAAAGCATTAAGATAAATAGTTCTGATTTGA
>LDMZ01062471.1:0-10259 GCA_001455285.1 Sphaeromyxa zaharoni
TATATATATATATAACATGTACACAATTACGGGGTTTTTAGATGTATTGTACTACCCTTTAGCAGGATCGTCATGAGCCTTTTGTTGATGTTAAGAGAATATTATTGACAAATTGTCTCGAGAAAATCGACTTATACAGGAGTAATACCGATATTTAGGATAAAAACACCCTTATAAATATGAAAGCTGCCAACAATCACTCGTCCAAGAAGGTAAAATACTGATGCTAGAAATATTAGTATAATTTGTTCAAGATTCAAAAATTCTTAATATCTTTAAACTTCCATCTTCTTGACTCCCATGTCAAAAACATTGCATCCGATTATAGATTTTACAATTACAATATTATAAAAAAAATATTGAAAAATTCTTATAATTTTGGGGCCAACATAAAAAATTTTTATTGAATTTTCCTGGGTTTTAATTTTTCAAGAGTCCTATTGATCCGTTTTTATGACCAATATTGAACCTTTCTTGCTAAAACTCAATAAAATAAAATCATTTATTAATGCAGTTTGTCATTTTCATGCAAAAGTTCATAGAAAGTCATTATTACGACCTGCTGTATTTATTAATTTTATTCTCTTTCCAATTTTTTTACTATTGTTGACTGATTCTTCTTTTAGACCTAAATAAATGTTATTATAGTTTGATACTATATAAAGTATTGAGGATATCCAAGAAGGAGTTTTAAGTGTAAATTTATACTTGATTCTTAAGATTTATATTTTATTTCTAGCTGATTACTGTATATATTCGCTAAGTATATATACTTTCATTTTTTCTTCTCATTATGTTAACACCTGCTGGAATATCATCACTTACACTAAAATCATAACTTTTATACAATAAAATGTGGAAAAGTGTAACTAATTGTCAAAAATTTTATAAAAAATGTATTGATGGATTAGTTGTAAACTTTCTTACACGGAATTCTTGATATCTAAATTTCTAAAAATTTAAAAGGTATGATGACTGTGGCAATCCTAATCCTTATATTAACCGTCTTTGTGTAATAACTGGAAATTTTATATATTTGGTTCAAATAGAATATGAATGACAAAAATTAGGTTGTGACATATTAATGGGATTACCTTATAATGATAATATTCAAAATTATAGGTAAGAATGGTTCAACCTTAGATCTTTTTGTTATATCAAGAGATAAGATTTTTTAAAGCCGTACATTATAGATACTGAATAATCGGTCTTGAAATTATTCAGAATTTTGTTTTATAAAAAATTGTAATCATTGCAACTTTGGAAACTCAAAGTTGCCTGGAGCACTGATCTCAACTATGGCTCTTCTACAATATATACGCAATTGTTACAAGCATGTTATTAAAGCGGCAGAATGCAAGGGACAGGTGCGTACGTGTGTATCTAATTGTAAAAAATTTCTTTATAATTTTTTTTGATATCTTGAACTAACTTACCAAAAGATAGGGTCGCTATCATAAAAATTTTGACATCCAACCTTCCCTGAACTATTGAAACATTATTATATTATAAATATATATTTTTCATTGTTTCGTTAATGATATTGACGATTTTTTTAGCCATGAAATTTCCCAATTTTTATATCTAAACTAATTTCTTATATGAAATTGTAGTGTTCACGCTTCCGAGAATGGCGTTGTTCATTGAATAAACAAGGTGGCTCAAAATCGACTAGCCGGATAAATTTATTGAGGATTTAGATAGGTGATGACGACTCATAAAACTAATACCTAGAAAAACCCGGGTCCGGGATCATCCCGGAAGTCCGGCCCAAATATTAGGCCCTAGACGAGATCCATTTTCAAGGCCTAAATCAATTATGGCCGATTCCCCAAGACACGCGACAGAAATTAAATATAAATTCCCTTGCTCTACAATATAAAGTGAAGCCACAATAGACAAAGGGTTTCTGTATGTTATGCTTATACAACATGTTTTAGTCTGCTGGTGACTGAAAAAAAGGAAGATAGAAAGTGATTTATCTAATGTACTTCAGATCACTTTAAGCTGTTTGATATGTATGCTTAATCATACAAAAATGAAAAACTGATTTTTCTGTTGATTGATTGAGATACAAAATTTGAATCAATAAAAAATGGTTGCCTACTGTTTAACTGTTATGTAACTTGTGCATTGTGTACTCTTTCTATATAAGTTTCTTGCGGAAGAAACATAGTTCATGATGCAGAATTTTTTCTATTGTAGGGCCCCAAACTTTAGTACTAATTTTAATCATTATATGTAATAGGTTGTTAATACACCAAATTATATATTTAAATTTATTTCGTGTATGAATAGGTGATATGAAGATAAAAATAACAGATGATTGAACCTTATACATATCTTAGAATTGTGGCTAATAATAAAGCTAAATAAATATAGTGATTTTATGATAATTAACTTATAAAGCCCTATCTTGTTCTAACTTGCTCTAAGAATATACGGGTGAAAACGATTCGTCAAATTTAGTTACAATTATGCAACTTGTAAGTACAAAACTGTTATTAAAGTTTTAGGTTTAAAAGCAGTATATTCTATCATTTTCAAATTTTTGAGCCATCATTTTAAATATTTTATAAAGTATTAGAAAATTCTTGTTCATGATGAATTTTTAGTGATTAATATTATATCAACATTTTAGAGAACTTCCATGATGGAATTTAATATATGTACTATTCAAAAATTTAAGATATAAATAAAATTTTATTTTTAGAGGTCGTATAAGTTTTTATTTATATGAAACCTTGTATTAGTTTTTTAAAGCCTTGTTAAATGCATTTTCCTTGGATCCTTGATTAAAAAGATTGGTTTTGGAATATATATTGGCTTGATATTTATTATAAACATTTTTATATCAGGATTTTTTTAAACAATTATAATGGTTTTTAAATATCTAAAGACTACATTTATATATCATAACAATTTATATAACTTTCAGATTTAGTAATATGATTTTGTTTACATTTTTGTTCTTGACTGATATTCCTACTGAAGTATAATTATGTGATAGTTTTTGGACATTGTATTCTAATAAAATTTTTAAAGTATAAGGTACTTTTAAATAATTATTTTCTCAAAGATAAACATATGGTTTATTAGTTTAATCAGTATTATGTAAATACTAAGAGTTTTTCGCAGTTTTTTCTTATCTTTTTATTGTCCTTCATTAACCCTTGTTTTATATAGGTTTGTTACAGTTATGTTTTTATTTTTGTCGTTCATTAAGAGTAGTTACCTTTCTCTGTTAATTATTTAAATAAAGAGAATATTGACAGTGTTTCCATATTTTCGTATTTTAGCTGCCTTATTGATACTCTAGCTTCTAACTTTTAAATTATTTTTAAATATTTTCCATAACTATTCAAAGTTTTGTGGACCTTTAAGCATATGTTTTAATAAACAGGTATTTTATCTTTAAATATTTTTTTACCATGCTTATTTATCAAATACATGCATATTTAGATAAATTGAAAAACTGCATAGAGTAACTTGGTTTATAAAAAATTAGACAGTAATACTTCTTATTATTATGCTCTCATTATTCGTGTTAAACTTATATTTTGATTAGATTTTTAATAATTTTCATTTTTACCCAAAACATGTGCATAAATTAAGGGGATTATTGTATTTAACGAAAGATATTCAAACAATTTGACCAAAATATTTTAAATTAAAAACATTTTACTAATAAAAATGTGATTAATAATTTTGATAGAAAAGAAAACGTGAATGAGGAAGAGTGTCCCTACCTCTCGGATCTTGTTTTTCTTTGTTTTTTAGGATTAAACGACTACAGTTATATGAAGTGGAATGCGTAAACAGATTTGGAAATAAAAAGAAGTTTGGAAGGTTTATGAAAAAATGGTTTGAACGAATAGATCCAAGTGTTAAGGTATATTTATTGTAATTTTATTTTGTTAATCACATTAGAACTTTTTTACATATATTTTTGATTCCAAGATTGAGAGAAATATTGATGCTTCGATCGAAAACATGTGTCTTTTTGGCTTGTTGGAAACTGGAAACATTCTTTATGATCCACTCGTTTTTCGAACCAAAACTGCGAATCAACAGGCCCAAAAAAGACAGTATAAAAGCATGGTTTATGAATGGCTTCAAGAAGCTGTGCTATTCTTTGATCATAAATTTAACGACGAGGCCATTGAACGTATTATTAAATTTGTTTACGGTTCAATCAATTCATCTACTGATGATCTTATCTGTGTTTCAATGGCATTTGCACTTTACTTCATATATATGTCACGAAAGTTTGAACCAGAGGTTCCATTTTTATTGAATGAACTCGTTAGAAAATCACATAAATGTGATAATGTATACCAAATTTTTATTTTCAATTATTCTTAGGAAATATTAGCACTTACTAGTATCTATAAATGTTTGTTCGATACTTCGTCAAGTTTATGGCAGTAAGTGTTTACGCTTAATTTATACTTTGTATTATTATTTATATTCTAAGAAAATTTTAAATTTCTTATAAGGATGTTGCTAATAAAAAAAATATATATGGTATCTTTTGAAATAATCTATCAATATAAATAATATTAACACTTCAAAAGATTTTTACCATTAAACCATGCCTTAAAAATGTGTTCAATGCGATTTGAATAATGGTCAACAAAATTTTATAAGTGAGTTACTCTCTGGGGTATCGATAACCGAGATAGTCACAAGTGAACAAGGATTTTGATCCTGAATTCACATGCCTTGTTGATTTTGTGTTCCACTCCGGTTTTGCGTAACACAAATCAAGTTGGTTGTTAGATTCGTTATATTAAACACCAGTAAACGATAACCAACTACATGTGAGTTAAAAACTAACTTCTCCCCCTCAAGGCCATTTAATTATTTAAATATTTTATTGTGACGCATGTTCTCCAAAATAGGCTTATTGTAATATTTGTTCTTTTAAAATCCTATTACAATATTGTTTTTTATTTTAGATAGGTTCTATTATATGATAATGCATATCAATAAAAAATGTTTAAGACTCTATTAATATATCCCAATTCTATTTTTAATGAAGTGAAACGTCGTAAACGAATTTTATATAGATTAAATATGCAAAAAATATAATTACTATCATCTTCAATTACATTAAAATATGAATGTATTGTAAGAGGAATCAAAATAATAGCCTTTAATTCTACTGATCAATAATATTTACTAATAGTATTTTTGATTCAATATTATAATTTTTCAGCATTGTTATTGGCTCTAAACGTTCTCTTTTCTATTTTATTAACATCTTTTTTTAATTTTTTTCAATCCTTCACGAACTTTTCCAGTCAATTTGATTCGATATTGAAATTTTCTTTCAGATTTAGAAAACAATATTTTTTACTTATACACATAGTCCTTGATAAAGGAATTATTTTCCACCGATGACCTCATCAGTACCTAACCTACTTAAGAATGAGATTATTTGAAAATCTAAAAGTTTAAGGGTACATTTACGAGTAGTTATATTTAGTTTTAGAACTATGCATATATTCCGTGTATTGCTCATTTTGTATTGTTGGTATATTCAGCAGATTCTATGACCGATTGATAATATACAAACAGCAGCATTCAAATATGACCACTTCGTTATTTTCTTAACCTTATTCCATGACCCAAACTTTAAAAATGCTCAAAAATTTTGAGTTCCTTCTTGAAAAATATATTTTGTATATCCTTAATACAATATTATTAGGAAAAAAGAGAAATAGCTGCGAATTACCGTTTCATTTCAAACGAAGGTCTTTATAATAATGAAAACTCGTGCTAATAAAAAGATGGTGAATGTAGCACAGGTGTACAACCCGGACATTTTAACTATGGATAACATCTACAGCATAAAGCGTTATTACAGGAGTATCCAAACGAAAAAGCGAGATTTTGTCAATTTCATTTATCGTCGTGGTTTTCCCATTTTTGGTTGATCCTAACTTTTTTTGTGTGTCAACTGATCCATTAATACTAGCTTGTATTTTGGCAAAAAAAATGAATGGATTTTTGCAAATTGAATAACGTACGGATTTATATTGACTACTTATGTTGGCTTTAAACATGTTCTTTACGGAAAAAATACATTTTAACTATTTTAAACAAATTCAGCTAAGGAACAAAATTTCAAAACCTACCCCGTTTTTAAATTTGAAAGCGCCTTCAATTCATTATGTATTTTTAGAACTTTTTATTTGCTTGAAAAGTTATGGTATGAAGATGTAAATCGCAAAATAAAGGTCTCAGCTATAAAATTTTTATATTGGAAAGGTGATTATTTTATTTTTGATACATCCTGTATGTTGAATTAAACGATTTATCTTCGTGAAACTGTATTTTCTAGATAATAATTGTGTTTTGATATATTTCAAGCGTATTTAAATATTTATTTCCGTTCAAATTACTGAAATTTTTTATCTTGGTTTATTTAAAACTCTTAGTAATGCCTCAAATAATTTTGTATTTAGCTTTATACAACTCTATATTGTCAAATATAACTTGAAATTCTTTAATTTCTGTGATGGTCTATACCATGATTTTTATTCTTCAATGCACTGCTAGTAAAAGTATTTTTATTACATCTCTTTACATTCATAATAACTTTTTATGATCTTATCTTAGGGATAATAAACCTCTATAAATTCTAATACTTGACAAAAATTATGGAAACATTTTTGCCACATAAATTATTCACATCATAATGAAAATCTCTTTACTAACTAAATTTATGATGTAAATACCTACAATGTCTTCTATATTTTATCATATGTTGCAACAGTAAATAATCATTCATCTATATTCACTAAAAATGTGGTGTCATTTTCATATTTTTACTATTAGTTGAGTTAAGTATCCAGTTGTTTTAGTTATTTAGCTCGATTCTCGATTTTACTATAACCAAAATTTGCAATTTTGGGAAATAAATTTTCCTTTTAAAGAAATAAAAAATTTATTTTTGCACTATATAGTTTCTAGTTCAACATTTAAATGTTTTAACTATAATTATAACTATTTCAATGCAACATATACTTTTAGATAGGAATTATTTAACAAATTTGTACATGGGGAAAAAGGATTTATTTGCACTTTTATTGCCTGGATTGTGCAAAAAATATATCAAGAACATTTTTATCAGGATATATCATATTAATGAAGTTTTTTTATTAAATTTATATTGAACTTTGTTTATTTTCATTAGTTCCTTAAATTTAAATTGTCTAACAATCTAATGTGGTATAGCTGTTTTCATACCCATATAAATCAAGGTAGTCACCCTGAAAACATTTTTGCTTGAAATTTACTGCTAATTACTGCCGTGAAGATACGTATGTTCCTTTTCTTATTTTTTGTGTGAAGAATAATAATTCATAATTAGCTTTTGATAAAATACAGAAAATTTAATCTGAACTGGTCATAAAATTTTTTATAACAAATTCTTTGATTCCTCAATTCTGCAACTTTTTTCATTCTACAACGTATCAAATAGATATGTTTATCTCTTTACATTTAAATTCTGGATTGTTAGTGATCGAAAATTTGTTTAACTATTTTGCTTTCTAATTGACCTTTAGATTTTTTTGAATAGATAGAAAATATTTTATTATTTTTGAAACACAAATATATTTACAGTGGGGTAATAATGTTATAAACTGCAATCTAGCTTAAATGACGATATTTTTATAAATGAATCTTAATTTTTACATAATCAATAAGATTGATAGGTTCTCAAAACTCCCCTTGACTATACTTTGAGAACGAGAAGAAGAAGAAAAATAAGTTAGTCTAGTGGGTTTTAAAAAATTATTATTCCTTTTCAGTTGAAAATATTTTAAACCTTTTCAATAAATGGAACGGATTTAGAGAAATTCTTATAGACAGGAATGAAAAGACTGGATAATTGGAACACACCCGAAGGTTTAAATTCTTAGTTTTAATATGTAAAATATAAGCAGAGTATTGATTTTTTTAGATTTTTTAAATTAACGGCTCGATGGTAAGATTCAACGTCCGCCAATTCTATCAACCAAATTTATTAATCATAGGATAAATCTGTTTAGGGACGTTTTTCTAATCGGTTTTACCAATGCAATACATTTTTAATGGTTTACATCGTTTCAGTTTAAATGATTCATTCAGGACTACAGTAATCGTTTTGAATGTTAGATCAATTACCAATATTCCGGTTTTGTTAATATCCTTCTAATAAATGGAATAAAATTACTTTGATGTGGTTTGATCTCTCTGTAAATCGTTTTGATTATTATTTTTTTATTGCTGTGGCTTAAAGATATATTTTATGGTTAATTCTAATAAGGAATATAAGAAACTATGTAATGAATATATTAGACTTGATAATGATGATTATTCTGATCCTAATCTCTAAAAACAAATTTTCGAAGGGACGTTACCAATTAGTTTGAGTGAAGGAGCGTTGGATTCGCCGTTGAATATTACAAGCTGATCAATCAAGACTTAATATCGTGTTAAATTACTATTTAGTTAATGTGCTTAAATCAAAAGATATTTTCTATTATTTTTATCTTTATGAATGTAAATGTGAAGTCAATAAAACTTTTTAAAATAAAGATTTTGCATTTACTTATTGATCTATTATATAATTTCTAATACCAAATTAATATATTCACAATTATTCATTTTTTTAAAATAAATCTGAATTCCGTAAGAATATTAATAGATTTAGATTTGAGCATTTTTATGAATAAACATGTCCTTTTAACTGTTAAAATGGATATAGTTTAATAATAGAGCTTTATTGTTTTCAATTTTTTATATACGAACAAACTTTGTCTTATATTAGATTATTTACATGATTGTAATTTCTTAATAGACTAGCGAACGATTTAACTACTTCCGGTAGTATGTTCTCCGAAAATATGGGAGAAATTTTGCTGCTTAGATCTTTTTTCTGGAGTCATTTAGGATTGAAGTTTATATATCATTATTTACGTCAATGTTAATAGTGATACTACCCTAACGTTATCAAGTTTTTACTCTGAAAATTATTTAAAAAATTCTTCATTGGCCAGTTATGAAATCACCTATTTTAATCTGAAATTACTGGAAGCCTTTATGTTATCGAAAAATGTTTTAGTACTCTTAATTATTTTTAAAATGAAAGGAATCCAATGAAGCTGCCATTAAATTGCTCAATGAACTTGATGAGGCTCTTATTTTTGATCCAGAGGTATGATTCTTTGTGGTCTCTTTATGATTAATTTACATCAGAAGTTGAGAAAACTAAAAAATACAATCGTATTTGAAAAATGTTTGTTAAATAATGACTTACAAACTGCTTATTCTGTTTTCTCAGAGAGTTTTGATGATTGCTTACTCTTTGATGAATGGTTTTTCTCACTCTATTCTTTAATATTATAAGTGAAATAAAGCTAGCAATCTTCATGGGTGACTCTCCTCAAATATTAGAAAAACTATTAAAAATGAAACATGATATGGAGTTACAGTATGTTAGTTATTTCAGATCTCATATATGAAGTGAGCAACTTAAAATAAAGGATAGGATTGATTATAATAAGTTATTGGTTACATCAAAGCATTAAACTTTTAGAATTCTTTACTTTATATCACTTTGTTATTATAACTCTGATCAACCAACACAAGCACTTGATTCCGGATTTCGTGCTTTCAAAAACTGTATCAATCTATGTAACTATTCTTTGGGATGTGAATCTTTGGTACTGATTGCAAAGTCTTATATCCAGTTATTTCGACCAGATATCGCATTCTCTATTATCAACCTTATTTGTTGCTCTGTTTGGGAATATGGTTCATTTATATTTTTAAAATAATACTACAAATAGCTAGCCGTAACTGTCGGACAGAAGTTGTTACTTTATTGAAAGTTATTAAGCAATCTCTCAGAGGTTTCTCAACCAAGTATAATTTAACCTCTGTAGATGATATAATACCACATATTGATCTTTCTGAAATCTCAGAGTGTGCCTATAGAGAATTTGGTAGCATGGGATTTAACAATAAAGAGGATAAGGATAATAAATCTTAATTAATACTTTACATTGTATATTAGAGTGATTTTTTAATTAAAAAAACTCAAATTAAAAAATTTTGCTTTAAAACTGATAAAGATACCGTTTGAAAATGTAAAAAACCATTCCATCTTCTGTTCTTAACAACGAAGTTCTTATACTTTTTGAAGCAATCAAACAGTTTATATGTTTTTGAATATTTACAAAGCATTAAGATAAATAGTTCTG
>LDMZ01062472.1:0-13267 GCA_001455285.1 Sphaeromyxa zaharoni
ATGGAATGGTTTTTTACATTTTCAAACGGTATCTTTATCAGTTTTAAAGCAAAATTTTTTAATTTGAGTTTTTTTAATTAAAAAATCACTCTAATATACAATGTAAAGTATTAATTAAGATTTATTATCCTTATCCTCTTTATTGTTAAATCCCATGCTACCAAATTCTCTATAGGCACACTCTGAGATTTCAGAAAGATCAATATGTGGTATTATATCATCTACAGAGGTTAAATTATACTTGGTTGAGAAACCTCTGAGAGATTGCTTAATAACTTTCAATAAAGTAACAACTTCTGTCCGACAGTTACGGCTAGCTATTTGTAGTATTATTTTAAAAATATAAATGAACCATATTCCCAAACAGAGCAACAAATAAGGTTGATAATAGAGAATGCGATATCTGGTCGAAATAACTGGATATAAGACTTTGCAATCAGTACCAAAGATTCACATCCCAAAGAATAGTTACATAGATTGATACAGTTTTTGAAAGCACGAAATCCGGAATCAAGTGCTTGTGTTGGTTGATCAGAGTTATAATAACAAAGTGATATAAAGTAAAGAATTCTAAAAGTTTAATGCTTTGATGTAACCAATAACTTATTATAATCAATCCTATCCTTTATTTTAAGTTGCTCACTTCATATATGAGATCTGAAATAACTAACATACTGTAACTCCATATCATGTTTCATTTTTAATAGTTTTTCTAATATTTGAGGAGAGTCACCCATGAAGATTGCTAGCTTTATTTCACTTATAATATTAAAGAATAGAGTGAGAAAAACCATTCATCAAAGAGTAAGCAATCATCAAAACTCTCTGAGAAAACAGAATAAGCAGTTTGTAAGTCATTATTTAACAAACATTTTTCAAATACGATTGTATTTTTTAGTTTTCTCAACTTCTGATGTAAATTAATCATAAAGAGACCACAAAGAATCATACCTCTGGATCAAAAATAAGAGCCTCATCAAGTTCATTGAGCAATTTAATGGCAGCTTCATTGGATTCCTTTCATTTTAAAAATAATTAAGAGTACTAAAACATTTTTCGATAACATAAAGGCTTCCAGTAATTTCAGATTAAAATAGGTGATTTCATAACTGGCCAATGAAGAATTTTTTAAATAATTTTCAGAGTAAAAACTTGATAACGTTAGGGTAGTATCACTATTAACATTGACGTAAATAATGATATATAAACTTCAATCCTAAATGACTCCAGAAAAAAGATCTAAGCAGCAAAATTTCTCCCATATTTTCGGAGAACATACTACCGGAAGTAGTTAAATCGTTCGCTAGTCTATTAAGAAATTACAATCATGTAAATAATCTAATATAAGACAAAGTTTGTTCGTATATAAAAAATTGAAAACAATAAAGCTCTATTATTAAACTATATCCATTTTAACAGTTAAAAGGACATGTTTATTCATAAAAATGCTCAAATCTAAATCTATTAATATTCTTACGGAATTCAGATTTATTTTAAAAAAATGAATAATTGTGAATATATTAATTTGGTATTAGAAATTATATAATAGATCAATAAGTAAATGCAAAATCTTTATTTTAAAAAGTTTTATTGACTTCACATTTACATTCATAAAGATAAAAATAATAGAAAATATCTTTTGATTTAAGCACATTAACTAAATAGTAATTTAACACGATATTAAGTCTTGATTGATCAGCTTGTAATATTCAACGGCGAATCCAACGCTCCTTCACTCAAACTAATTGGTAACGTCCCTTCGAAAATTTGTTTTTAGAGATTAGGATCAGAATAATCATCATTATCAAGTCTAATATATTCATTACATAGTTTCTTATATTCCTTATTAGAATTAACCATAAAATATATCTTTAAGCCACAGCAATAAAAAAATAATAATCAAAACGATTTACAGAGAGATCAAACCACATCAAAGTAATTTTATTCCATTTATTAGAAGGATATTAACAAAACCGGAATATTGGTAATTGATCTAACATTCAAAACGATTACTGTAGTCCTGAATGAATCATTTAAACTGAAACGATGTAAACCATTAAAAATGTATTGCATTGGTAAAACCGATTAGAAAAACGTCCCTAAACAGATTTATCCTATGATTAATAAATTTGGTTGATAGAATTGGCGGACGTTGAATCTTACCATCGAGCCGTTAATTTAAAAAATCTAAAAAAATCAATACTCTGCTTATATTTTACATATTAAAACTAAGAATTTAAACCTTCGGGTGTGTTCCAATTATCCAGTCTTTTCATTCCTGTCTATAAGAATTTCTCTAAATCCGTTCCATTTATTGAAAAGGTTTAAAATATTTTCAACTGAAAAGGAATAATAATTTTTTAAAACCCACTAGACTAACTTATTTTTCTTCTTCTTCTCGTTCTCAAAGTATAGTCAAGGGGAGTTTTGAGAACCTATCAATCTTATTGATTATGTAAAAATTAAGATTCATTTATAAAAATATCGTCATTTAAGCTAGATTGCAGTTTATAACATTATTACCCCACTGTAAATATATTTGTGTTTCAAAAATAATAAAATATTTTCTATCTATTCAAAAAAATCTAAAGGTCAATTAGAAAGCAAAATAGTTAAACAAATTTTCGATCACTAACAATCCAGAATTTAAATGTAAAGAGATAAACATATCTATTTGATACGTTGTAGAATGAAAAAAGTTGCAGAATTGAGGAATCAAAGAATTTGTTATAAAAAATTTTATGACCAGTTCAGATTAAATTTTCTGTATTTTATCAAAAGCTAATTATGAATTATTATTCTTCACACAAAAAATAAGAAAAGGAACATACGTATCTTCACGGCAGTAATTAGCAGTAAATTTCAAGCAAAAATGTTTTCAGGGTGACTACCTTGATTTATATGGGTATGAAAACAGCTATACCACATTAGATTGTTAGACAATTTAAATTTAAGGAACTAATGAAAATAAACAAAGTTCAATATAAATTTAATAAAAAAACTTCATTAATATGATATATCCTGATAAAAATGTTCTTGATATATTTTTTGCACAATCCAGGCAATAAAAGTGCAAATAAATCCTTTTTCCCCATGTACAAATTTGTTAAATAATTCCTATCTAAAAGTATATGTTGCATTGAAATAGTTATAATTATAGTTAAAACATTTAAATGTTGAACTAGAAACTATATAGTGCAAAAATAAATTTTTTATTTCTTTAAAAGGAAAATTTATTTCCCAAAATTGCAAATTTTGGTTATAGTAAAATCGAGAATCGAGCTAAATAACTAAAACAACTGGATACTTAACTCAACTAATAGTAAAAATATGAAAATGACACCACATTTTTAGTGAATATAGATGAATGATTATTTACTGTTGCAACATATGATAAAATATAGAAGACATTGTAGGTATTTACATCATAAATTTAGTTAGTAAAGAGATTTTCATTATGATGTGAATAATTTATGTGGCAAAAATGTTTCCATAATTTTTGTCAAGTATTAGAATTTATAGAGGTTTATTATCCCTAAGATAAGATCATAAAAAGTTATTATGAATGTAAAGAGATGTAATAAAAATACTTTTACTAGCAGTGCATTGAAGAATAAAAATCATGGTATAGACCATCACAGAAATTAAAGAATTTCAAGTTATATTTGACAATATAGAGTTGTATAAAGCTAAATACAAAATTATTTGAGGCATTACTAAGAGTTTTAAATAAACCAAGATAAAAAATTTCAGTAATTTGAACGGAAATAAATATTTAAATACGCTTGAAATATATCAAAACACAATTATTATCTAGAAAATACAGTTTCACGAAGATAAATCGTTTAATTCAACATACAGGATGTATCAAAAATAAAATAATCACCTTTCCAATATAAAAATTTTATAGCTGAGACCTTTATTTTGCGATTTACATCTTCATACCATAACTTTTCAAGCAAATAAAAAGTTCTAAAAATACATAATGAATTGAAGGCGCTTTCAAATTTAAAAACGGGGTAGGTTTTGAAATTTTGTTCCTTAGCTGAATTTGTTTAAAATAGTTAAAATGTATTTTTTCCGTAAAGAACATGTTTAAAGCCAACATAAGTAGTCAATATAAATCCGTACGTTATTCAATTTGCAAAAATCCATTCATTTTTTTTGCCAAAATACAAGCTAGTATTAATGGATCAGTTGACACACAAAAAAAGTTAGGATCAACCAAAAATGGGAAAACCACGACGATAAATGAAATTGACAAAATCTCGCTTTTTCGTTTGGATACTCCTGTAATAACGCTTTATGCTGTAGATGTTATCCATAGTTAAAATGTCCGGGTTGTACACCTGTGCTACATTCACCATCTTTTTATTAGCACGAGTTTTCATTATTATAAAGACCTTCGTTTGAAATGAAACGGTAATTCGCAGCTATTTCTCTTTTTTCCTAATAATATTGTATTAAGGATATACAAAATATATTTTTCAAGAAGGAACTCAAAATTTTTGAGCATTTTTAAAGTTTGGGTCATGGAATAAGGTTAAGAAAATAACGAAGTGGTCATATTTGAATGCTGCTGTTTGTATATTATCAATCGGTCATAGAATCTGCTGAATATACCAACAATACAAAATGAGCAATACACGGAATATATGCATAGTTCTAAAACTAAATATAACTACTCGTAAATGTACCCTTAAACTTTTAGATTTTCAAATAATCTCATTCTTAAGTAGGTTAGGTACTGATGAGGTCATCGGTGGAAAATAATTCCTTTATCAAGGACTATGTGTATAAGTAAAAAATATTGTTTTCTAAATCTGAAAGAAAATTTCAATATCGAATCAAATTGACTGGAAAAGTTCGTGAAGGATTGAAAAAAATTAAAAAAAGATGTTAATAAAATAGAAAAGAGAACGTTTAGAGCCAATAACAATGCTGAAAAATTATAATATTGAATCAAAAATACTATTAGTAAATATTATTGATCAGTAGAATTAAAGGCTATTATTTTGATTCCTCTTACAATACATTCATATTTTAATGTAATTGAAGATGATAGTAATTATATTTTTTGCATATTTAATCTATATAAAATTCGTTTACGACGTTTCACTTCATTAAAAATAGAATTGGGATATATTAATAGAGTCTTAAACATTTTTTATTGATATGCATTATCATATAATAGAACCTATCTAAAATAAAAAACAATATTGTAATAGGATTTTAAAAGAACAAATATTACAATAAGCCTATTTTGGAGAACATGCGTCACAATAAAATATTTAAATAATTAAATGGCCTTGAGGGGGAGAAGTTAGTTTTTAACTCACATGTAGTTGGTTATCGTTTACTGGTGTTTAATATAACGAATCTAACAACCAACTTGATTTGTGTTACGCAAAACCGGAGTGGAACACAAAATCAACAAGGCATGTGAATTCAGGATCAAAATCCTTGTTCACTTGTGACTATCTCGGTTATCGATACCCCAGAGAGTAACTCACTTATAAAATTTTGTTGACCATTATTCAAATCGCATTGAACACATTTTTAAGGCATGGTTTAATGGTAAAAATCTTTTGAAGTGTTAATATTATTTATATTGATAGATTATTTCAAAAGATACCATATATATTTTTTTTATTAGCAACATCCTTATAAGAAATTTAAAATTTTCTTAGAATATAAATAATAATACAAAGTATAAATTAAGCGTAAACACTTACTGCCATAAACTTGACGAAGTATCGAACAAACATTTATAGATACTAGTAAGTGCTAATATTTCCTAAGAATAATTGAAAATAAAAATTTGGTATACATTATCACATTTATGTGATTTTCTAACGAGTTCATTCAATAAAAATGGAACCTCTGGTTCAAACTTTCGTGACATATATATGAAGTAAAGTGCAAATGCCATTGAAACACAGATAAGATCATCAGTAGATGAATTGATTGAACCGTAAACAAATTTAATAATACGTTCAATGGCCTCGTCGTTAAATTTATGATCAAAGAATAGCACAGCTTCTTGAAGCCATTCATAAACCATGCTTTTATACTGTCTTTTTTGGGCCTGTTGATTCGCAGTTTTGGTTCGAAAAACGAGTGGATCATAAAGAATGTTTCCAGTTTCCAACAAGCCAAAAAGACACATGTTTTCGATCGAAGCATCAATATTTCTCTCAATCTTGGAATCAAAAATATATGTAAAAAAGTTCTAATGTGATTAACAAAATAAAATTACAATAAATATACCTTAACACTTGGATCTATTCGTTCAAACCATTTTTTCATAAACCTTCCAAACTTCTTTTTATTTCCAAATCTGTTTACGCATTCCACTTCATATAACTGTAGTCGTTTAATCCTAAAAAACAAAGAAAAACAAGATCCGAGAGGTAGGGACACTCTTCCTCATTCACGTTTTCTTTTCTATCAAAATTATTAATCACATTTTTATTAGTAAAATGTTTTTAATTTAAAATATTTTGGTCAAATTGTTTGAATATCTTTCGTTAAATACAATAATCCCCTTAATTTATGCACATGTTTTGGGTAAAAATGAAAATTATTAAAAATCTAATCAAAATATAAGTTTAACACGAATAATGAGAGCATAATAATAAGAAGTATTACTGTCTAATTTTTTATAAACCAAGTTACTCTATGCAGTTTTTCAATTTATCTAAATATGCATGTATTTGATAAATAAGCATGGTAAAAAAATATTTAAAGATAAAATACCTGTTTATTAAAACATATGCTTAAAGGTCCACAAAACTTTGAATAGTTATGGAAAATATTTAAAAATAATTTAAAAGTTAGAAGCTAGAGTATCAATAAGGCAGCTAAAATACGAAAATATGGAAACACTGTCAATATTCTCTTTATTTAAATAATTAACAGAGAAAGGTAACTACTCTTAATGAACGACAAAAATAAAAACATAACTGTAACAAACCTATATAAAACAAGGGTTAATGAAGGACAATAAAAAGATAAGAAAAAACTGCGAAAAACTCTTAGTATTTACATAATACTGATTAAACTAATAAACCATATGTTTATCTTTGAGAAAATAATTATTTAAAAGTACCTTATACTTTAAAAATTTTATTAGAATACAATGTCCAAAAACTATCACATAATTATACTTCAGTAGGAATATCAGTCAAGAACAAAAATGTAAACAAAATCATATTACTAAATCTGAAAGTTATATAAATTGTTATGATATATAAATGTAGTCTTTAGATATTTAAAAACCATTATAATTGTTTAAAAAAATCCTGATATAAAAATGTTTATAATAAATATCAAGCCAATATATATTCCAAAACCAATCTTTTTAATCAAGGATCCAAGGAAAATGCATTTAACAAGGCTTTAAAAAACTAATACAAGGTTTCATATAAATAAAAACTTATACGACCTCTAAAAATAAAATTTTATTTATATCTTAAATTTTTGAATAGTACATATATTAAATTCCATCATGGAAGTTCTCTAAAATGTTGATATAATATTAATCACTAAAAATTCATCATGAACAAGAATTTTCTAATACTTTATAAAATATTTAAAATGATGGCTCAAAAATTTGAAAATGATAGAATATACTGCTTTTAAACCTAAAACTTTAATAACAGTTTTGTACTTACAAGTTGCATAATTGTAACTAAATTTGACGAATCGTTTTCACCCGTATATTCTTAGAGCAAGTTAGAACAAGATAGGGCTTTATAAGTTAATTATCATAAAATCACTATATTTATTTAGCTTTATTATTAGCCACAATTCTAAGATATGTATAAGGTTCAATCATCTGTTATTTTTATCTTCATATCACCTATTCATACACGAAATAAATTTAAATATATAATTTGGTGTATTAACAACCTATTACATATAATGATTAAAATTAGTACTAAAGTTTGGGGCCCTACAATAGAAAAAATTCTGCATCATGAACTATGTTTCTTCCGCAAGAAACTTATATAGAAAGAGTACACAATGCACAAGTTACATAACAGTTAAACAGTAGGCAACCATTTTTTATTGATTCAAATTTTGTATCTCAATCAATCAACAGAAAAATCAGTTTTTCATTTTTGTATGATTAAGCATACATATCAAACAGCTTAAAGTGATCTGAAGTACATTAGATAAATCACTTTCTATCTTCCTTTTTTTCAGTCACCAGCAGACTAAAACATGTTGTATAAGCATAACATACAGAAACCCTTTGTCTATTGTGGCTTCACTTTATATTGTAGAGCAAGGGAATTTATATTTAATTTCTGTCGCGTGTCTTGGGGAATCGGCCATAATTGATTTAGGCCTTGAAAATGGATCTCGTCTAGGGCCTAATATTTGGGCCGGACTTCCGGGATGATCCCGGACCCGGGTTTTTCTAGGTATTAGTTTTATGAGTCGTCATCACCTATCTAAATCCTCAATAAATTTATCCGGCTAGTCGATTTTGAGCCACCTTGTTTATTCAATGAACAACGCCATTCTCGGAAGCGTGAACACTACAATTTCATATAAGAAATTAGTTTAGATATAAAAATTGGGAAATTTCATGGCTAAAAAAATCGTCAATATCATTAACGAAACAATGAAAAATATATATTTATAATATAATAATGTTTCAATAGTTCAGGGAAGGTTGGATGTCAAAATTTTTATGATAGCGACCCTATCTTTTGGTAAGTTAGTTCAAGATATCAAAAAAAATTATAAAGAAATTTTTTACAATTAGATACACACGTACGCACCTGTCCCTTGCATTCTGCCGCTTTAATAACATGCTTGTAACAATTGCGTATATATTGTAGAAGAGCCATAGTTGAGATCAGTGCTCCAGGCAACTTTGAGTTTCCAAAGTTGCAATGATTACAATTTTTTATAAAACAAAATTCTGAATAATTTCAAGACCGATTATTCAGTATCTATAATGTACGGCTTTAAAAAATCTTATCTCTTGATATAACAAAAAGATCTAAGGTTGAACCATTCTTACCTATAATTTTGAATATTATCATTATAAGGTAATCCCATTAATATGTCACAACCTAATTTTTGTCATTCATATTCTATTTGAACCAAATATATAAAATTTCCAGTTATTACACAAAGACGGTTAATATAAGGATTAGGATTGCCACAGTCATCATACCTTTTAAATTTTTAGAAATTTAGATATCAAGAATTCCGTGTAAGAAAGTTTACAACTAATCCATCAATACATTTTTTATAAAATTTTTGACAATTAGTTACACTTTTCCACATTTTATTGTATAAAAGTTATGATTTTAGTGTAAGTGATGATATTCCAGCAGGTGTTAACATAATGAGAAGAAAAAATGAAAGTATATATACTTAGCGAATATATACAGTAATCAGCTAGAAATAAAATATAAATCTTAAGAATCAAGTATAAATTTACACTTAAAACTCCTTCTTGGATATCCTCAATACTTTATATAGTATCAAACTATAATAACATTTATTTAGGTCTAAAAGAAGAATCAGTCAACAATAGTAAAAAAATTGGAAAGAGAATAAAATTAATAAATACAGCAGGTCGTAATAATGACTTTCTATGAACTTTTGCATGAAAATGACAAACTGCATTAATAAATGATTTTATTTTATTGAGTTTTAGCAAGAAAGGTTCAATATTGGTCATAAAAACGGATCAATAGGACTCTTGAAAAATTAAAACCCAGGAAAATTCAATAAAAATTTTTTATGTTGGCCCCAAAATTATAAGAATTTTTCAATATTTTTTTTATAATATTGTAATTGTAAAATCTATAATCGGATGCAATGTTTTTGACATGGGAGTCAAGAAGATGGAAGTTTAAAGATATTAAGAATTTTTGAATCTTGAACAAATTATACTAATATTTCTAGCATCAGTATTTTACCTTCTTGGACGAGTGATTGTTGGCAGCTTTCATATTTATAAGGGTGTTTTTATCCTAAATATCGGTATTACTCCTGTATAAGTCGATTTTCTCGAGACAATTTGTCAATAATATTCTCTTAACATCAACAAAAGGCTCATGACGATCCTGCTAAAGGGTAGTACAATACATCTAAAAACCCCGTAATTGTGTACATGTTATATATATATATACATTATCAACTGTGCGAACACTCAATTATTATATATGAGCCTAAAATAATGTTCTCATTTTAATCTAATTTTAGAAAATAAAACAAAAATCAATGAAGGTTGCATTTAAACTATATAAAATCAACTTAAAATATTTCACTCTCAAAAATAAGCCAAAAACGAAATTTTCTATCATATCATGGAAATTGCTTTTATGATGCAAATGATGTCCACATTGGTCTCCTAATAGTGAAAATGTTAAAAATGAAAAGTCAACTCACACAAAGGTTGTACTCTAAGTGGTGGACATTCCTATCTCAACAGGTACATTGATATATATATGATACCTACTAAAATATTGTAATATAATTAGATTTTCCTTACAAAGTAACACTGGAGAACTAAACCAAAAAATTGTTTATAAAAAAAGCGACTTTATACAATTTTAACTTGACTAAGACAATAAAATTATTACAATAAAAACACGAAAATTTTAAAACAATGAAATGTTTTTAAAAATTCAGAAAATTGCTTAGGTTCTAACATGTAAACTTTGAATTATTTTAGTTATAGAATTAATAATCCTTCAAAAGTCAAGAAACTATCTTAAACAAAGTACGCATTCAAATTTTTAAAAAAGGAAAATTATTCTTTTGATAGTAGCGCGCCTCTGAAATTCGAAAGAATTCATGGTTCAATAAAATGATAAATATTGTTGATTACAGCAGCCACTCCACGAGTTGTTGATCTCGAGTATTTAAAAAATATAGCAGGGTGAAGAGATTTTTATCGGAAAAGTTATATCTTTCAATATGTCATTTTAAATCACCCTCTCCATTTTTTTCTTAGCAATGGAGGAAAAAACCTTTACCTGCCCCTTATGTTTTTGGAGGCGGTTCAGTAAGATCGGACTTACCTCCAGCCCGCTTTCGTGTCAGGTTACGCACCAGCCAGAGCTTCCCAGCAGGCAGTATAGGGTTCTCACCTTCTAAAACAACCCCATTACCTACCCTTATACTAGGGCTCCGCTACCTTATCAGGCCTTCGTTCTAATCACCCTCTCCAAACGATGACTCTCCCTAACAAGATATTTTGGACTATTGATACTACTATAAGGTAGTTTCAAAAAGTGAGCTTTAATTTATAATATCCAAAACAATTCCACAATCAATTGTCTGTTAAGAGTCTTTAAAAATAAATCTGAAATCATTTTATGAATTTTAAACTTATTTCTTTATGACAATTGAAAATTTAAATCCTTAAATAAATCTTTAGAGCACGATATTTATTACCTTACAATCCATTTTGTGTTAGGGTTTTTAAATGCACTTATTTAAAAAAAGGAAACTAATAGTTAGATTAATCATTGTGAATTTGAAAGGAATCACTGTGTTAGGCAATGATTGAAATTATGAGAGTAATATTTATATAAAAGAATAAAATACTTGGAAGACATCCGTAACTGATCCTGACAAGCATTGGAATCCTTATTTGTAGAAAGCAACGAACCAAATTTTAATTTTGCAGCATCAATTTTAACGTTGCAATTTTCATGCATTTCAATTACTTCAACAGGCTCAAGAGTATAAAAATCGTCAATCAGCTTCGCTCTAAAAAGCTCTAAACTAAATGATTTTTTAGTTTCGAGTAAAAACCGGTCTCACAAGGAAACCTTAGCTCCTTTAAGTGATATCTTGCAAGCTCCAAAAAAAATTTTTGTATTGATTTGAAGTTTTGAACGATTTTACCAACACTATAAATGAACGAATAAAATATTGCACGAGAAAATACACTTCAAGAAACATTAACATAGGAACGTGGTCATTCTTAAAACACACGTAAAGTTCTTCTAAGAAAACTTCTAACTTAATTTCAGGTTTCTAAAAGGATATAAGTGAAAAAAAGTTTTTTAGTACATGAATCCAACAGAAAAGTCGGAGATAAATATCCCTTACATTGGAATGCATATACTCCCTCAATTTTTCGTTCCTGTCATTGAATGTCCAACTATAATTATCACACAGCTCTATAACAACTGCCAAAGGTATCGCTGATTCAGAATAAATCCATTTATTATCCTCCATCATAAGGAATGCTGAATAAAACGCACACCTACTATTCAATACCTTTATGGCGGAAGGCGCCGAAACTACATGCTAATGTAAATGTTACGTTTTTAGTTTTTACCTGAATAGAATCATAAACTACCAACCGGAATACTTTTATGTTTGTTATTTTTGTCCACAACAACACAGTAAGAATTTTTTTATTTTATTTAGATAAATGAGAGAGGCATACGATACCCAAAAACAGTGTCTAGATTACTACATAACTCAAAATGTAGATGATTCTCACAGTTATCAAGCTGTTGGTATGAATATTATTATGAGCAAAACTTATGATATGAAGCTGAAATATTTTGATCTTATCTGTCTGCAAACTCCGTCTTCTATCAATTTATTGAATTCCAAATTATTGTATTTGTAGGAGTTATCAAATGTTTAGATTACTAAAAAATATCAATCTGTGAGTATATTTGCTTAATCTTGTGGTTATAAATCCAAAAAGCTTTTAATATTGATAAACTAAGAAAAAATGCAGCTCCTGATGATAATAGAAAAGACATGAACTTAGTTAAGGAACTATTAATACAGGGTTTTATAGAAAATCTGCATCAAAGTTCATTGTTTCATACCAGGTTGTGATCCAAAAACGATTCTTATAAATATACAGAGAGGAACAAAAATAACCCATTATGAGGGGGATACCAAAAATGTTTCTTATACCTTAATATATATATATCAACCCCCAAATTTATCAGAATACGTTTTGTTTCAGGAACTTAACTTATAGAGCGGAATAAAGTATTTTTCTCGGTAAATTGCTTTTAATATGTATTACTTTTGGTTCTAGGACATTTTTCGATATTTCTTTCCGATAATAAGTTTTTATAAAAAAATGTAAATCAAATTTTTTCAGATAAAAATTCGCTCTTTGATTAAATACTTTGTCCTAATTAATTTTTAAATTCCTAAAAAACACTAATACGATTATATTTTAAAAAAGTAACAATAAATGTAATTTTGCTTTATCATAGTCTTAAAGATTTAAAACAATAATAGGAAC